>CM070102.1:5175000-5235000 GCA_036178185.1 Liparis tanakae
TAGGGAGGGGGGGGGGGGGGGGCTACCTTAACCACATAGGTGCAGCCGCTCACACCTCACAGTGCAACACTAACAGCTGCCAGGCCTTGTTCTGCCAGAGAGAGGGAGCGAGAGAGAGAGAGAGAGAGAGAGAGAGAGAGAGAGAGAGAGAGAGAGGGCTGTTCATTAAGCAGCGCTATCTCTCCTGGGCTTGTCCACCTGCCTTGATCACGTTTGCATTAATAATGCATCGCCGAGTGCAGTAATACAACCATTACATTCGCTGCTCTCCTCAGCCTCTCGCTGGCAGCCTCGCCACCACAACATGGGGGGAAAATTGTAATCTTTTTTTCTCCTTTATCCTCCTCTGTTATATCGCCACCCCAAAGAACACACCGCTGCCATGTATACTGCCTCTCTCTCTCTCCTCTCTCTCTCTCTCTCTCTCTCTCTCACACACACACACACACCAAAATGGCTTTACCCTTTTTTGGGTTCACTACACTTTGAAAACAATACAGTGGACACCAGATGAAAGTTGACCATTTGCAGTCACAGCCTGAAGAATTTTCACTCCAACACATTTCTTCATCTATATATATAGATATATATCTATATCTATAAATATAGATATAGATAGATATATCGCAGCGACTAAAGAACAAGAGTGTTTGTTTCTCACTAAGAGAGCGAGAGAAATACCGATTGATAGGATTCACAGATGCAGACGTGCCTTTCAAGGTGACCATGAATTTTAATGGTTGCCGGAATTGTTTGGGAAGATTCCGCTTCAATTATTGGGCTCCCCTGATAGGAATAGATCGGGGGAGATTTGCATAGATTTTCCCGTACACCTGTAATTAAATCGGGAAAGAAAAAAAAAACGTGGCGCAGGCCTGTCTCTCTCAAACAGCGGGCTCTTACTAGTGCAAGAGGTCCAACTCCCCCCCCCCCCCGATAAAAAAAAAAAAAGAAACAGTTTCCAGGGTTCACACTCTTGTTCAAATTCACAGAATAATTGTCTTTGTATAGGAGGGCGGTATATCCCAACAGTCAATAGGAGAAATGGAGCCGGTTGCGGAGGAGGCGTGACTGCTTGCTGGTAGGGTAAATATGGCGTATTATTTCCCGATGTAACGCTCCTAAGCCGCGGCTCACATTTCCATTTGGAGGCAAACATTAAGGAGATTCAGGAACCATCCGAATGGCCAAGTAATTAATGTTACCGCGCACGCCCAAGATATTAGGATGTTAACAGTGTTGGAGCCATGTGATTCAGAATACAGAGTGAGGGCTTTATTACTACGGCCCAGACAGGGGGTGACATCCCTCCTAATTGGGGACATCAGAGTTCCTGCTGCTGCGTCTTATCCCCAGTTCAGATCGCTCCTCTTTTTTTCTCTTTTCTTTTCTTTTAATTTATTCACTTTCACTTCTCCCCTCCCTCCTCCCCACGTTCTTTCTCCAACTCTCTCGCTCCTTATCTCTGGGATCTGCTCTCATTAGCAGTCCCCCCCCCCCTCAAACACACACACACACACACACACACACACACTCCTCGTTTGCATTTCAAGTGGCGGCGCTGTGCTGGAGCGTCCTCCATCCCTCCCGAGTCAGGAGGGAGGAACGAGAGAAAAGGGAGGAGGAGGGAGAGAAAAGGGGAGCCGTCGCCTCCCGCTCGTCGATGCTCCATCACGGGCGCCGCTGCATCCCCGACATCTGGGGCCGCTTCTTCTTCCTTTCTGTTTTTTCTTTTTCTCCCATGAGCACCAGCGTGTCATTAACAGGATTAATCCGGGGCCCTAATTTCCTAATGATCGCTGTTTTAATGTATGTGAACGAGCGCAGTCTCTTGACTCATTACCGCCAATTTGCCCGAGACACACATAATCAGACTCTCTAACAACCCACCAACATTTATTTTTGCTAATATGATTTTCTTCTCTTTTTTCTCCCCCCCTCCTCCTTTCCCCTCCCCTCTCCACTGTGGATAGAGCAAACACAGTTTAGTTCTGGCTGAGCGGATTCCCAATCAGCGCTTTACCAACACTGAATGAGAAACATGTCACTTATCTCCGGATGTGTGGCCCACCCTTACTGGGATAAACCCAGCTGAGGTTGCTCGACGCCTTTCCCCTCATATTAGGACCGAACAGCGCCGAGCAACCGCGATGCCGAATATAACATGTGACCCCCTTCGATAAAGTTTTTGTGCCAACAAAACACGGCCAAACGTATGAGTTTGAACACAATGTGGTAGAAAAACCAGTAAGCCCATTTAAACATTAACATCAAGAGTGGCGTTGACTGGGGAAACGGCGGGGGGGTTCTTTGTGGCCTGGTGGTGCCACACCGGCCAATAAACACACAGATGTATTCAAGCCCTGGGGCGGCTGCGGGGCAGACCTGTGAAACCGAGCCGCGGTGTCCTGGTTTAAGGGGGAAAACGTCTCAAGGATCTTCACCCAGGAGGATCCTCTGTGGCTTCTGTGACAGTTGACCTTTAACCCACCCCCAAGCCTCGCGGCGGTTGAAGTAGAAGAAGAAGAAGAAGAAAGAAAAAACGGGAAGAAGTGGTTCAAGTTGCATCTTTGCAGGTCAGCGGCCCCCGTGTGATTTCGTAAAGCTGCGCCTCGACCGAAAGTGAGGGTGACATAATCTTTAATATTAATGCTGGGACGCATGTATATATATATATATACGTCCGCTGGCCATAAAGAGTTGTGTGGAACGGGCTTTGTGTGCACATAAAGGCTACGATTCTACATTTTCTACGCGTTTTCCGACGAATATCTAGCAACACTTGTCGATTTTCCATCATCAACATACCGCACGGCCTTTTCAAAACAAATGTTTGTTTTCACGGCGACAAAAAACTGATTCCATGGGTTATACATACGATCTTATTTCGCGGGAATTAAAGCACTTTAAAAAATATATATATTTTTTGAGGTATAGCTATGTACGTTGAATGAGACCAGATTGCAATATTTAAGCACAATTAAAAAGTAGCATTGCGACCAAAAAGAAAACACAAAAAATTACCGTAATGCAGCTCCCGCACTTTTATTCACTGTCAATCTGCCAAATGTAAACAACAATCTAGAATCATTTGGGTGATCCTTTCATGCTTTCTATGTAAACGGACCACATTGAACAGCTGCCGCGTGTATCACACCTGACATTAACTGCTAACGCACAAAAAGAGATCTCATTTCTTACAATACAAAAAGAGACACAGGAGTTACAAATCAGACCGGTGTCGTGGAAGACACGCCTTAAACACGTTGCATATTCATATTCGCAAATGACAGCGTGTAATGCCGATGTTACTCTGCTCGCAGCACGTGTGCAAATGTGAGGTGTCAACAGTGGAAGCTAAATCTCACAGCTGCCAATAATGCAACACTCGGGCGTCCCCCACTCCCCCAATATTTGAAAACTCGTGTGAAAGGCATTTAAACATGACCGATATCCGATTTCATCTGTCACGATAATATTAATTAAAGTCCTTTAAATGCCAGACGGCTAATTGGTTTGCACCTGCACGCGAGGAACAGATTTCATGATTAATATTACCCCCCTCCCCCAACGAGTTCACCCCTCTATATATCCGGTAAAAACTCCCGGTACGAGTGGAGGAGTGCAGGGTAAATATTGAATCTGGGACTTAAACTCCTGCCGCACTCGGCAGAGCCGGGGAAGGAGAGGTGCAAGAGTTGAGAAACCGTCCTAATTAAGGAGTCGCAATCAGGCTCGGAGCTCGGGGGTAACTCCCCGGGTGTCGCTTGTGATATTAAAACCATGCCGTCCTCCTCCTGTTTGTTGTGCTTCACTGGCTGGAGCTAATCCCTTTTAATATAGCCGCAAATATGCAAATGGCCGTTTCAATAAACCGGCACTCGTTCTAGCCATCGTCTTTTAATTCAGCAAAAAGTTTAAGAGCAGGACCTTGTCAGTCAAACTCCCCATCCCCTCATAACAATACTAATGTTCTCCCATTACTCACAGTCCAACTAATTAAGGGGAGGTTTGCGTGGTGAAGGATTTGCGGCTCCCGGGAGAATTCAGGGGACGTGGCTTCCTTCACTTCTCGGGGGGCGACCTCGGGGCGGATCTGAAAGTTATTTGCTCGCGCTCCTCAAATGTTCATGAGAAAATGCGATTTAAAAAGAAGAAAAAAACGGCGAAACACGCAAACGATCGGCTTGAGTCCAGATCTGGATCGGCTCCCCTGGCACAGGCAATACTCTCCGCACGAGCAAGTCGCCGGATGGGAAGCTCGCCGCCTGTGAGTAGACGCTGCAGTCTGCGAGTGCGAAGGGTTCGAAAGGCCAAGTACCCCACAATGAGATGGCGGCATTTATATCCTCGCGCCACATTTCATAAATAATGGATGAATCTGTAGATCTCCAGCACCCGGTGCATCTACATGTCACAAGTGACTCAATGATGATACCATAAAGCAGAGCTAAAGTGGTTTAAGGTCTATTCTGTGAAAGTCTCAGGATAAAGAGGGCTAAGAGAACCAAGGGACACACTTCCTCTAGTATTCCCCCCCGACGCCTGTGGGGAATACCGCGGGAAGAAAAACTCTACTCTCAGCTGCTTAACCTCCCGGCTAAAAGCAACCCGAGAACACCGCTACTGCCAGTCGACGGTGGGAGTTTTCTCGAGCGGAGTCCAGGATTTTGACGCCGGATTCCTGCCTTGACTCGGTCGATGAAGTGACTCAACGAGCAAATGGGATGAAGCGCACAGAGAGAATTTAAAAGTCAGTCCCGAGCCACGGGTACAAGCGCGTTGCAGGAAGCCGCTCGGGAACGTTCGCCACGTACGGTGGCCCAGAGAGCTCAACTCGCCGCTGCCTCGGAAGACACACATCCGGCAAGTAATGCAACGAGGAAAAGAGCTTCGAGACTTTGACAACACGGCGTGGTGAAACTGCTAGCGCCGCACCAACTTGTTCTTACAGAGAGTTGTTATTATGTATTTAACCAGACACCTGCCACGTGTAACCGTTGTGCAGTAACTGACTGAACCACCTGTAATAAAACTAACGTTAGCTCATACCGTGTGTGCAGTAGATGACTGAACCACCTTGACTGAAACTAACGTTAGCTCATACCGTGTGTGCAGTAGCTAACTGAACCACCTGTACTAAAACTAACGTTAGCTTGCTCATACCATGTGTGCAGTAGCCGACTGAATCACCTTGATGAAACTAACGTTAGCTTGCGCATACCGCGTGTGCAGTAGCTGACTGAACCACCTTGACTAAAACTAACGTTAGCTTGCGCATACAGTATGACCCTTTGTAGCCTGAAGCGTAAAGGCCCGGTCTTCAAAGGTAATGGAGTACCATCAACATGTATCTGACCTGAAATGCTGATTAATTAACTTTGAAGAGGGCGAGTTGAGGATTAGCAAACAGCAGGACAGCGAGGTTACAGCGGGCTTGCTCTGCAGAGCAAAACTAAATACACAAAATGAATAGCAAAAAGAAAACAAAGGAGAAGTTGAGGACGGATGGATTAACACCGTGTGGGAAAAGTGAAAAAAGCATTACACGTCAAATTAAGTCATTTTGTGGTAGTCACGGCGCCACAATTCTTCAACGCCACAGAATTTACCTCAAATTATGAAACTAATCCTAATGACCCTTGAAGAATAAGTAAATTAGCTGAGTTTGCATAGTTGGATTTTTCCCCTTTCATTCTTTGTGTTTTTGCTGCACGTTTATTTAGTGTTATTTTTATTTATTTATTTAGTATGTTTTTTTGTATATGGCTGAGTTGTGCTTTTTATGCGGCATATGTATTTCCAAGTTTTTATTTGTATTTGTTTCATTTGCTTACCCTTTGTAAATTAGCATTTTTATTCATTTTTTAACATTTTATTTACAGAGTTTTGAGCTCTCATGGAAACCGTAGCTGTGCGTTTTGAGTGCAAACTGTGCATCTCAGAAAAGTCTAGTCAGAAGATGAGCTAATTAATGTTTAAGCATTTGTTTGGTAAAAAAAATAAAAACGTTACATAGCTGAATTTATAGAAATCTTCAATCTCTGCGAGATGTTAATAGGCATCATGCCTGACTTGACAGTTGCTTGAAGGTGTTACCTCTCTCAGAGAGCAGTGCTGGGCTATGACCTGAAGTTAATGGTAGTCAGATGCAACCCTATAGGCGCGAATGAGGTGAAAATGAAGACGGAAAGAACCAGCTGAGACCCGTGTGTTCACTGCATGTTTGTGTGCCGCCCTAAACAGATTTAGTGGATTAGACTCAATACAGATGGCCGAGAAAAAAAAGGGAAGAAATCTCACGGAAAAACCGAATGATGGTACACACTTGCCTCTGCATCCCCCTCAGCAGCAGCTGCATTCAGTCTGGCGAAGGTCTTTTTTTCCGACGTGCATTTTAAACTCGCTGGGAAAACTCCCTTCAAATAGCTGTGGAAAAATAAGAAGATAAAGAAGAAGAAAAAAATTGCTCCTTCAGTGGCTGTTCAATTATTGATTGACAGTAAAAAGCTTGTGGGTTCATTAAGATCATAGATGTGCTGGGGGGGTAATGCTCCAAAACTGGGGTAACTGCACGGCACTTAGTCACAGTTGGCCTGGTAACAGTGCTCAATAGCTGGGAGGAACGAGCACAGACAGAAGCCCCGGCGTCCCACTGAACCTGGTATTGGTGTACCATTAAACACCGAGCCAGACTGTTCCTGCTAAGGATCTGTGTATCTGCTCGAGGGGAGCTCAAAGCAACAGCCGCAGACAGCCTCCTCGAGGATGCCGGTGTAAAAAAAAGAAGAAAAAACGTCACCTCTTACAAGCGATCTTGTTAAGAGAAGGAAACTCCTCCGCCACGCGGCGAGGGAAATTAAGCCGTGCCCGTCTGCTGGAGCGCATGAATATCCATACGGACGATTCAATTAAAGCGTAACGGAACATTTTACGATACGCAAATGCACCACGGGTCTTATCCACGGCGAGCGGCCGACATTAGAGCGACATTGTCTGACTATTTTTCCTGAATGGGCGCAGACGGCGAAAAAAAACCTCCGGAGTCAATTTATTGGGGAGTCTAGGTTGAAGAATGGCTGACGCCAGGTAAAACAGGCCCGAGTACGCAGTACGGAACAAGGGGACTACTTCATTAAAAAACTAGCTATCTAGGTCACGAGAGCTAACTGCATAAAGATCACTGAATTATTAACTGTAATTGGGGCACCTAGTTGAATAAAAAGATTGAATCAAACGAGGGAACCTTTAATAGTGAGTTGGCTTGTAGAAAAAAGATACGGAGTCTGTTCAAAAGCCAGAAATGAGATTATATCCGGTCACAATAAACATGTTTAGAGATAGCAATAATCAAAATGTTAATTTGAAGAGACTCTTGTCAAGTTGTGGTACTATACGTTCGTAATTAAGTCGGAGAGAGGATTCCTCCATCCCCCCCGCCACGAGGTAGGCCAGGTTAAATTGAGTTGAAAATGAGATTTTAGCATCCAGTGCAATAATAGCGGGGAGCTGAACTCGGGTATGATCTCTGTTAATAGAGTGAGAGCACAGGAGAATTTGGTGTTACGCTGTGAATAGAGGCAGAACAGGTGGAAACTAGGATCCTTTTCATGAACAGGCATGATGTCAATTAGACGGGAGAGAGCGAGTGTGAAGAGTGGTGGGAGGGACGTGTGCGCTCGGATAGGAGAAGGAACCCGGGGTTTTCGGATAGGCGTCACGTGACCGGCGTGACGCTGGGAAAGGAAAACAAATTCGGAGGCGACTAGTACAAGTAGTATTGTTCGTTAGAAATGAGAGAAGGGAAGTACATATACATCTGCCATCATTGATGCATTTTGTTTCTTTATATAACATTTTTGATTAAATCATTTGTTTTAATTCACACACACAGACGCACACGCACGTGCACACATGTACACATGCATTTTTCTTTATAATTTTTTTAAATTTTCTTTCTCTCTTTCTTTTTTTCTTTTTTCACAATACTCTGACTTTATGAAGTTATATCTATATATTGTCTTATAATTAAACATTTTTAAAAAGTACCAAACATTAAAAAAATTAGATTAAAAAAAAAGAAGCGAAATGAGAAAAGGGGACACTTAAACAATTCAGTGAAAACAGGAAGCACATGCAAGCAATGCATCCCCATAATGCATCTTGATTTGGGCAAAGGTTTTCTGCTAACAGTCTCTAAGCGTAATGCAGCTATTTTTTCCCGTTAGCTGGTACGAGTAGAATACTTTGTTATAAATGAGAAAATGGGACACTTTTACAAATTCTGTGAAAACAGGCAATAAAAACAGCAAGATCTTCCTGATGGCTTGATTGACTCGTCATTTCAACCACGTTGAGATTTGTTGACAATAAAAAACATTTAAAAAAATCCTCAGACCTACCCACAATCTACTTTTCACAATACTAATCAAGGCTTTGCAGAATTTTTATTTATTTATAGGGTTTATGGTCAAGTCTAAATGTATATTCACATACATTGAAAACAGGGGGGGGGGGGGGGGGCAGGAGAATGTGCATTTGTTGTTTTGTCTTCAAACATCGACCATCGAACTGGCTACAGATTGTGACAAAAGATTTGGCATCAGTGCAATTAGCGTCCTGCACCGGCGCGCCGCCAACGAGCGTCGACTCTACGAGCGTCCGCGCTCCCGCCTACACGTCTTCGTACATCGGGGAGGAAGTGAATCACGCTCATCCCGCCGCTCATCCCCCTTCTAGACGCGTTGCCCGGCGCGTGCGGAGAAGGGATTGTTTACAGCGGCGGCGCCGCAGGGGGTCGCACGGAGCATCTTTTTCAATTAAACCCTGTTGTTTTTATTATTCCAAATACGCAATTAAGCTAATTGGCGATTCGACTCTTTTGTGATCCGTCGCGGAGGATGACGAGGGGGGGGGGGGCGGGCCTCGCCGGTCCCCTCTCTCTCCTTCTGCCCAGTTCGTTGGCCTTTCATTGTAATCTGCTTCACTAGGCTGCACTCTTGCCCTTCCCCATTAGGACTATCCCCGGCGGAGAGTCTTTTCCCCGCATTACACTGTAACCGGCTTGTTAATAATACATTAATGAAGAGCTGCTCCTCCAGATTAGGTGGTGGCCCCTTGATAATGGGGAGCTGGAGGAGGGCCAGGCAATCACCTCACTGTTGTAATCTAACCCCGGGTTAAATAAGCTTTTGTTAGTGCGAGAGACAGAGAGAGAGACAGAGAGAGAGAGAGAGAGAGAGGGGGGGGAGGGGTGACAGAGAGCACTCGCCCAAGGAAATGTAAATGACTCTTTTGTCTCAGACGTGGGTGAAAGTACGAAAAAAAAGCAACGCCCGCCGCTCGTTCGGCGGGCTACCGTACGTAATCGTGTGGCGGGAAAACACAATTACCGGGCGCTTTGGGAGATGACAGGTGATTGTTGCTCCCCTGCCTGTGAGGTGAAACGCAGCACTGTCAGCAGGTGGTGGCAGGGATCGCTCCTCATATGTCAAACCCAAACCCTCCTCCTCCTCCACCTCCTCCCCCCGCCCACCACCCACCTCCCTGTTCTCCGTGAGTGACGGTCCGCTTCTCGTACCGCTCCGGGTTCGGGAAATCCCCGCTCGGGAAGAAAAAAAAAAATTGTGTTCCGATGCTAGCAATCAACAAACAATGAATACGGGCCGGGGAACAACAACAACACATGCGAGAACATGCCAAAGAGTTTGGCTTAAATATTTTAAATACCCGCCGCTCTTTCTTGAATGGTATTTCAACTTGCGGGATGTATACGCTTGTCTGCGTGCTTTTTTTTTTTTTTTGGGTTGGCAGCATCTTTCCCCTGTCTGTCTGTCTCCTAATAGAAATGGTGATAGAAATATCAGAAGGAGATTTTAATCATAGGGGTGTTGCGCATGCTTACTTATCCGAAACCACAAAGGAAGAAAGGGTTTCCAGCCGGCGCTGTCACCCCTCTCTCTCGTTCGGCAAGCCCCTCTCCCCGTCAGGAGGAAATGTGCCTTGAGACACGTCTCCCGTTCAGCCGCTGTAACACTTGCCAAAACTGCAGCAAAACTCAACAGCAGCCGAGAGAACAAACGGAATGAGGAAGCGGGCGGGAAAAAATAAGATTGAATGAAATGTTTCCCAGAGTCAAATACGGCGTGTTAGAGGGGATCCTTGAGAGGAAACATTCAGGGGGAGAAGGTAAACACAGCCATTAAGTTTCTAACTGACACACAAGCGCGGGGGAGGTGGGGAAGGGGTTTGGATTGTGCTTTCGTCTCCTCCTCCTCCTCCTCCTCCTCTTCTTCTTCCTCACGACCCAGTCTTTGCTCTGCGTTTGCTCCTCAAGGTGTTCTGGTGGGGGGACGAATTCTACAATCCAGAAGTCAATTGGAGGTTTTATGAAGGAGTTAAACCCGTGTCAGCGTACGGCTTCCTTCACCTCAGTTTTAATATTTGTATTTTTTTATGAAAGCAAAGTTGCCGCGCAAGAAAAAAACACTATCATCGAATCTGAGACACATGTTTTCTACTTGTGTAATAAATAAGTAACGGCACCCATAAAAACTTTGGGGGAGTGGATGAAAAATAAAGAGCGACTGCTGGAGATAAGTCAGTCATGTTCAATTAGGCCCCTTACGACCAATGTTCTTTCTAAAGTCGGGGTAATTTGAAGCTCCCTGAAGGCCCCTTTTTTCTACTCATCTCCACATAAAAGGGGCAGTTCAGAAATTGTTGTCCCAAAGTAAGTTCTAAAAGACCTTCAAATCATTAAGTGTGAGTTTTCAAAGAGCTGCCGATCGAAAGCCAATGGGAAAGTCCTCACACTTTTATCTCGGATGTTAGAGGAAAAGATGAGGATCTTGAGCCGGGGCCTTTCAGATAAATGAATATATTTAATTTTTGAAGGAATCACAGAGTTGGTGTCTTTGGTCCTCATGCCTGCTGGGACCAAAGCATAAAGAAGTCAAAGTATTTTTTTCTATTTTTTTTTTTATCCACGCACACACCCCTAACCCCCTCTCTCTCTCTCCTCTCGCCATCTCTCGCCCTTATAAAGAGGAATAGGGCCTGAAACCTCACCGGGCCTCTAAGTTGATTTATTTATCAGGTCTACTCTGCTCCCGAGTGATGGGCTGTGTGTGATGGATACCCAGGGGTGGGTCTTTTCGCAAGAGCACCCCCCCCCCCCCCCCCCCCCACACACACACACACACACACACAGACCTCCTCCTCCTTAAACCCTCGCTCCCTCGCCGTGACATCAGAGCTCACGGCTGACATCGGGCTTTCATCGCGGGGGCCGCGGCTCGGGCCCCTCGCTCGCTCCTAATGAATGCCAGCGCTCGCAGGAACATGACTGACCGGGACGGGTGAAAGTTTCACGTCCCCTCTGTACGCGTGGCTCAGACGCGGCGCTGCGTCTCCCCCCCCCCCCCCCCCGGACGCCACAGCTGTTGGTTTCGCCCCTGAGAGAGCTCCCTGTCACCTTGCCAAAAAAAACCTGCTCTCCAAGAGACTCCTAAAAATCACACATGCAACACGAAAAAAAACAGAAACTCCCTCAATCTGATACTGTATATATAAATATATATATATATGTGTATATATATATATATATATATATATATATATATATATATATATATATGTATATTTGTGTATATGAAACCCAACTCTTGGGCCTCCCGCTGTCGAGAGTCTGTTGTATGTTCCAAAATGGCCGCTGTCAACTGAAAAACACTTGTTTGTTGTTTTGGTTTTTCGGGGTAGCGGGCGCGGGGAACCGCCGATCGACGAGAACATCTGGCTTTTGTGCATAGCTGAAAGAGCACACATATATTATACATGACGTGGTGTGCATCTGCCAAAAGAGCCACCCTGTATGTTGCTCAATCAGTGAAAACACAAGAACACGCATAACAACACAGCCGTTTCTCCAGTTCGTGCGACTTACCCGAGGGTCAGGTTACGCTTTTCCTAAATTAACTTGTGATCTTAATTAGTTTAGTAGTGGGATTTTAGGAATTTTAATTTTGCCACACTTTGTTGCACAAATATTGAGTTTTTCCAATTAGGGGAAATTCTTGGAGAAAACAGATGGATTGCCGACAGTGTTACAGGCGACACCTGAATCCTGTCAATAATTATTTTGAGCTCGGGGTGGGAGGTAAATCAGCTGGAACCACCTCTTGACACAATGAGCAGCTCGGGCCTTTGTGCGACACTGGACTGAAAACAATTCTGAATGAACGTCTGATTCAACCCAAAGACACACTCACCGGTCGCCTTTATGTCACATGAAAGCCAAAAAATGTGTTTGCATCAATGAATTGCTACTTGGGGGACAATGTGTAGGCGAATGAGCATGCAGAAAGAAAATGGATGTCGTACAATGCATTAAAAAGTGTATTCGAACACCAACTCGTCCAGTAGAACATGCATGCCAAACATCTGAACACTCGACAGTAATTCCTTCGGGGTCCGAGTTAGTGAGGTTCCATCGCACCATCTGTTTCATGACTGTTGTGACAGCACAGGCTCTCCCCGTCTTTTCAAAACTAGCCGGGGAAAATAAATTAAACCCGAGCAGGTGCTATTTTCTTTCAGAAGTGAGATTAATGCTGAAAATCTACCAATTAAAGTGGGAGAACCGGCGTAGGAAACGGGCTGATATTTGTATGTAAAGGTTACATAGGGATGGGAATTAAACAAAGAAACCTGTCCCCTACAAATTGTGTTCATTTCCATGGAATTGATAGTATATATAGTATATACACTACCGTTCAAAAGTTTGGGGTCACTTAGGAATGTCCTTATTTTTCAAGGAAAAACACAGTTTTATTTCAATAAAGGTAACATTAAATCAATCAGAAATACACTATATACATGTTTATGTGGTACATGCCTATTTTATAGGTGGAAACCTGTGGTTTGTAATGAAATATCTACATAGGTGTGTAGAGGCCCATTTTCAGTGTTCTAATGGTATGGTGTTTGCTCATTGCCTTAGAAGACTAATGGAGGGTTAGAAAACCCTTGTGCCATTATGTTAGCACAGCTGAAAACAGTTATGCTGGTGAGAGAAGCTATAGAACTGGCCTTCCTTTGAGCGACAAGTTTGAAGTACTAAATTCATATTTTAAATTAAAATTATTATTTCTAACCGTGTCAATGTTTTGGCTATATTTTCTATTCATTTTACAATTAAATTGAAAATAAAAATGTGAGTTTTCATGAAAAACACAACATTGTCTAGGTGACCCGAACGTTTTGAACGGTAGTATATATATATTGATATTATAAGTATATTTTTGCAAACTGTGATGTGTGTTTGTTATTTGTTCAATATGTGCTTCCTGTCCATGTTTATAGGAAAACAACAGTGTATGTGGTTTTATTTTCATCGCTGCCAATGGTTTGTTCTCTCGACCAAAATACCGCTCAGGAACGATCAGGCAAGAAGCAAGAGCGGTCAAAGGACCATGCGGGTTGGAAACAAACCCCCCAGGTGAGTCAGAAATATTTGCAAGAGAAAGCAGGTTTGTTTCCAGGGCCAACTTTGTGGTTCACCGTTGACTGTACCTACCTGCCAACATTTTGGGTGTGATTTCTTTCATTGTAAATCCAAATAAAGTGGCTTTTAGCCGCCTTTTAGTATCCAGAGATCGCAGCAATCAGTTAACACAGGATTTAGCTTTGGCTGAGTCGGCTAGCGAAATCAACGTTAGCTAAACCGCCGCGTGTTTGGTGAACTGGATTTATCCGTTTAGAAATGTGAGCGCCTTTAACTCTCAAACTCTTACGTGTTTTACTAGCGTTAACTCTATCACTCTAGTGTTGTTTTACACGCCGGCATGGCGAGTGCAAATTTGAAAGAAGCGACGACCTCAGCCTGTGTCTAATCTGAGCGGCTAGCTTGTCGACCCAGCTCGCGGCATTACATTTTTTGCACGCTGGGCCGAAATAATATTACTTGTGTGTGTGTGTGTGTGTGTGTGTGTGTGTGTGGGGGATTTTTTTTTTTTAAATGTGGACTGGTTTTGAGACTGAGGCCACATTTACACATAGCCGGGTATTTACAGAAACAAATATTTCTGCCCCTCTGTTTTAAAAAATACACACAAGGTCTGTTATATGAACCCGCATAAATACGCCGTCCGCATACGTCCCATAGGACGCTCACGTGACGTGAAGCATTTTTTGTTGCATACTGTGACGTTTGACATCCTAAAACTCTGTTTGACCTCGTTCACACGCAAACACAAAAACAGAGTTTTCAGAAATCTCCACTTTGGCCGAAGTTTTTAGAAATGATCGTTTTCTGTGATAAAACCTCAGTTTTTGTGTAAATGAAATATATGCGTTTTCCCATCGTGTAAACGGGGTCTGAGATTCATGACCTTTTTAGTTTGTGTAAGGTGCAAAATCAATAGCAAATTTCCCTTTATTACGGTAATAGTGTGACAAAATATACTTTTTTGTATAAATGAAAGGCCATCGTGTAAACGGGGTCTGAGTAAATGCATTGAAACAGTTGGAAAAACTAAAGGAAGAAATGATAGTAAACTACTTCCTTTTAATTTTTTACTTTGAGCCGGGTGTTAACGACCACTAACGGTTTCATTCTCCACACAGGTTGTGGGTTCTGCTTAGAAACGAAAACATAACCATTGTGTTTGTGGCGGAAAACACAATGGGTAAAGAAATCCACCCGGCACACACACATGTATATTGAATCCGACAACGTTTCAGACTCCATACTGCAGCCTGCACACACACACACACACACACACACACACACACACACACACACACACTACAAACTCTAAATAAATCCGGTAAATTCAGTACAGCGAGTAATGCACCTCACTGTTGGCGCACGGTCCAAGATATGTCACATTGTCTCCTGACATAACGTGGCACACCTCTCGTGCCTCACGTGTCACATCTAGTTGCTGTCAACTGGTGCAAGTGTGTGTACTCAACATGCAGCACGATCCGCACTTCTGTTCTCACAGGAAAGTTTCGCTGCTCCACGCCGTCTAGCCGTAAGTGTGATAATTGGGTAATGAGTAAATAAACAGCTGGAGCCTCAGTGTGTTGGCTCTTAAAAGTTAACGAATTGTTAAATGTACGACTAGAACCCCCGAACATACACACAATCACACAGACACACACAGTCCCCTCTACGAAACTCCTTCCAAACACCACTTGAGGTGAACTTGTCACAGACGGAGCAGCTATTTGGGGGCCATCTTGTTGTGTGTGTGTGTGTGTGTGTGTGTGTGTGTGTGTGTGTCTCCCTGGCTGAACTGCAGGGGAACAATGACAGGAAGGAAGCCGGCTGGAGGTGAGTGAGGTGTGAGAGCCCTAAGAGTGTGCATCCAAGCCCTAATTAACTCGGTGCTGCTTCCTCTCTCCCTGGCATCCCTGCCTTCCCGGGGCACATGCCAGTTACACGGCGTGGTGTGTGTGTGTGTGTGTGTGTTTGCGAACGCCGTAATATCACTGTCACCACCGTTTGTTCTTGTGCCCCCCCCTCCACCACCACCACACACACACACACACCCTCCCCACAACCCTCCCTCCCATTCGCCTGGCACGCCTGCCCTCCTGTGTCAGGTTCTGTGAAGCATCCCGAAGCCACGCCGGATGGAGCGTAATTACCCTCTGCTCGCCGTGAACTCTTGCCCCCCCCCCCCCATCCCCATCCCCATCCCCATCCCCCAAAAAACAAGAGCTTTCTGAGACTGTATGACTGTGTCCATAAACAAAACCAGCATCCCTCCACATCTCCCCCCTCCCGGTGTGCCACCCACTCATTATGGGTGTTCGTCTCACTGTAGACCCGGTCAGAGAGTGCCCCCCCCACCCTTCCCCCCCCACCCCCGAGTCTGACAGCAGCTTTTTTAATGACATCTCAACATGGTAAATGTTCCCTAACAATACTGTCTTGTATGGTAGGTTCTGACCCCCTTCTTAAACCCGGGGAAAGTCAGCCGTGAGTCCGACCTGCGACAGCGTGCCGCTGCTTACCGGGGATGTATTAGACTAAATAACACACACACAAAAATAAGTGATTTATTTATCCCGAGGCGCACCAGCCGCCCGGCCCCTCATTTTGCTAAGCCCATCGCTTTAAGTCGCCTTGTCAGAACGTGACGCGAGCCATTAAAGACAGTGATGATGCACTGTGCCCCCCACACACACACACACACACAACGCACTGACAGCCGCACTGTCGCCGCCGAGCTTTAATACACGACTAGGGAGGCGTCCAAAGAGCAGAATAAATAAAGGGGGGGAGAAAGATGAAATGCGTGCGGCAGGAAGGCAGACGGCTGAACAAACGCAATGACTTGGAAAATGTGCCTAACATCTCACTCTAAGTCTCACTCTTTACACAATCAACCATGTAAATTATTGAGACATCATGAAAAATAAATAGATCAATAAAAGAAAGAAAAGAAAAGAAGACGAAGAAGGCTCTGCGAAGGCCCAATTATGCAGCTTGGCTGCATATATCAGCGTTATCTCCTCGCTAATGAACGGAATCAGATAGACGATTGCGTCCGTGGAATAACAGTTGACGTCTAGCGGCGTCTCGGCGTGGATCCAAAGCAAAGAGGTTCTCTCGGAGCGGCTAGCTGCCAGCCCGACGCCAGGCGAACTCGACGCGGCTCACTTCCGATCCGAGTCGGCGTGGCGGCGTTTCTTAGCCGCGGCGGCGCCGTCTTTGAAGCCGTCGGCCGAGGGGTCGGAGTGCAAAAGGCCGCGTTAAATGTCCGCTGTTGTAACGGCTCCCCGGCTTCATCCCCGTGTTCTCCAGTGGCGCTTCCCTCAAAAGAGCAATGCCCTGGGAGTCCCGGGCGCTTTGAGCCGGGACTCGCCCTCTTCCTCTGGTCCTTACATGTGATCTCCTTGATTTTAATGAGGCCACATGGACACCCCCTCCCCCCCTCCCTCCCTCGCCCCCCTCGCCCCCCCCCCCCCCCCCTGTGATGTGCTTTGGAGAACGGGGGGAGATCCCGCGCTCGCTCTCGGGGGCCGCGATGGTGGTGGAGCACACCGGTGACCCTTCCTCTTCCCCCCGCCCCTCGCTCCAGCCGGAGCTCTCAGGCACTTCTAATGTTTTATTAACCAGGTTCACTGGTTCACACTCTTCTAAGGGAAATACAACGGTCTGTCAATCATCCGTCGGTATAAAGTGCACCGCGGCTTCACAATGGAGCGCCGCGTGTATCACACGCACTGGATCGATGGGAAATCTTTTCTGACGGCCTCACAGAGGATGTTGACAACATCGCTGAATATTAAACAGACCTTGGGAGTCCTCTGCACCAACTCACAGCCCCAATGGCAGTAATATAGGACAACCCCACAGATTAGTCATGTTAGCATGATGAACATGTCTAATTGTGCTTATGAGTGATGACTGAGTGTGTTAGCGGTGTCAGAGCCGTGTGCCAGACTTCCTGTGGTGGTTGATCTTTGCACTGTAAGCAGCTTTAAGAGCCCTAGAGAACCCTCCGGCCTTAAGACATTTAGACTAACACAGGACGGATTCAATTAAATGCGGTGAGGACATTCATGGTTTTAAAGGGATATTTCTCAACTAATTTGGTGACCCTTCTGCTGTAGAACAATAAAAAGTCAAATTGACATTATTTTAAAGCTACTTTACATAAAGAAACATTCATTTTTTCCAATTAAATTAAGTTTATTTTGTATAGTCTATCCTCACAAATTAAAAATTTGCCTTAGAGTGCTTTACAATCTGTACACATAGACATCCCTGTCCCAGAACCTTAAATCGGATCAGGAAAAACTCCAAAACAACCCTTTTATGTGAAGAAAAAGAGAAGAAACCTTCAGGAGAGCAACAGAGGAGGATCCCTCTCCAGGATGGACAGAAGCAATAGATGTCATGTGACCAGAAGGACAGATTAGAGTTAAAACACATTCAACGAATATGACAGAGTGTATGAATAGTTGGTAGTAGCCGTGATCCATGAGACAGATGGAGGAACATCTACTATTAATAAATAGAATTACCAAATGAAGTACCAAAACAAGACAAACCATTGAGCTTGTTAGAGACCATCACTTACTGTATGACCATCCTGCTCTATTGTACTTGAAACTAGAGACTGAGATTATGAACTTAATGTTTAGAATGTTTACTGAGGGAATATATCAAGAGAGAAATAGCGTCATTTTCTCAAAGACTTACTTTTTTTGCAACCAGAGGAGTCGCCCCCTGATGGCCAGATGAGAGAATGCAAGTCTTAAGACACTTTCCGCATCGACAGGTTTTGGTGACAGTCTTTTATTCAACATTTATATCTACAGTACACCTTTGAGACACATGGGGGAGCCTGAATGTCGGTCTTCTTTCAATAATTATAATCTATTTAAAACACTGGATGTATTATGAAATGCTAGCGTGTATTCTGTTTGTTTATTTGATAAGAAGAATTGAAATAAATGAGATAAGCCTGTTTAAGCCGACAGAAAAATGCGCTTTTAGTGGTCCGAAGACTATAAGCGCGATACAAGCACAGCTCATTTACCATGTTTATGTTTTGTCAATTACTCACGTTTAAAATAAAGTTGGGATTTATCTAACCTACATCAATAAGTTGCGGGTTTACCTGTTCAAGACGATATAAGATGATGCAGAATTGCTTTACAAAAAATGCTCAGAAACATTAATTTCTGCACAATTTCGCTCTTCTTACGATTTTTAGATATAGCCGATTTGGAATTGCGAAACACGCTGCTCTCGCTCCTCCATACGGCCAAATGTCCCACTTTTACATGAGTATGATCGAAAATATAACTGGTAGATTTCCATAATTTTCACCTCACATATTAATATTCTCCAGAGCATAAATCCTTATCGTTTCCAGTACCCAAGAAAGTCCAGGAGAAATGACAATTTTGTCATCCAACTACTTGTAACCCTCCGGGAATAGAAAAAAGATTATTAATTCCTTGTTATTTCCATCAAACAAGTTCTGAGTATGCTCTGAAACGACTATTACACCTTCTCGAGGGAAGGCGGGGGGTGCTAGCATCTTTAGACCACGACCTATGAGACGGACAAAGAAGGAGTGTCGGTGTCACAGTATTGTGTGTTATTGTCTTTTTTTTTATTGCGCGCGTTCACACACGCATCGGGGAAATGACATTGAGTCAGAGGCGCCACCGCTGAAGGGGAGAGAAGGAAGACAGGGGTAAGACATGGGAGAGAGGGAGCAGGCCTAGACAGGATCTGAGACGGGCCTGTCATGTCAGCATGGGGCTCTGCACCTTCTCCGGCACGGCGATACGCGGCGGCGGTGTGTAATTGTTCCAGCGTTTGCATTTTCAACCCTTTCCATTATAGAAACCCCCTCGTTCCATCTTGGGGCGTTGTGTTTATATTATTCATTATTAAAGGGGCTTGTCTTCGACTTTCATTTTACTAACGGGGAGGATTCATGTAGTCACGTTTTTTTTTTTTTTTAGCTGCGCCGTGGTTGAAACACCGCAGATACAAATATGTTGTTGGTGGGTTATGTGACTGGACTTGGAGGCTATTTTGGCTTTGGGGCCGCACCTGTCCAGTATGTGAACCACAGACTGTGACGTCGCCCATTGTTTGACGGACCAGTATTTCGAAGTCTTGAACGTGGCATTTTGGCCCTCGCCATCTTGTATTTTGGCCGTCGCCATCTTCTTTTTTGGCCATCCCCATCTTCTTTTTTTGGCCGTCGCATCTTGGCTTTTCAAGTGACGGGAAAAGAGCGAGGGACTAATGCCGAGTTCATCTCCTGTAGGAGTTACCACAATCACCAGCCCGTGAATACCTTTCGTGTCAACATCCAAGCCTTAGCTGCGACACATCTGACTCGCTCTCTTGTAGCGCCTGGCCACCTGCTCCAGAGAGATAAAAGGTCAGCATTTCACTTCCACACCATCTAAATTCACATTTGTCAGTACAAAAAAAATCAGAATTCAACCAAACCACTAAAACTCTTGAGAGGTAAAAAAGAAAAGGAAAAGGTATGAGAAAGTTGAGATATGAATATGAAAATTTTCTTCAATGAGGCCCATTGTTTTTGCTATAATATGCGTGGACCTTGTATTATATTGTAGTACATTCATGGGTTAGGGGGTTAACCCATAGGTAGTAAACTATTTAAAAAGAAGTCCTCACAAAAAATATTGGTCCCCATGGGAATAGATTTACCAACACACACACACACACACACACACACCAGCTCATGGAAGTCTGAGCAGGAGCCTATATAGAAGAATCTGTTCCGGTCATGCCATCTATTTCTCAATTATACCAACATTTGAATCCACACAAAGTCATTACCGCTCATCTGAGAGGCAAGGGGGCGCACACACCTACGACACTTCTTGTAAATCTAATTTCGTTTTTCAAAACTCACCCGCGCCGCCGGCGGGCCGCAACAGTCTGTTTTTCAATTGCTATTCTACAGTGGATCAACCGCAAACTTAAAGAGGCACGGAGAGTTATTGAGTTCAGCCCGTCTCGGTCCTTTCTCCACATTCTCCGAACACACCTCATCTCCCGAAAGCCGCGTCGGCCTCCGCACCCCGCCGCTGATGGGTGCCATTAAGTCTGAGAATGTATGAAACAGCCCACTGGCAGATATCTTTGTCAGTCCAAGGCCATATGCACATCAGTACAAACGAAGCGGGTTCCATTTTATTAAATGAAAAAGACCTCTTGACTCCTCCACTCGGGCGGTAATATTTTCATATATATGTATTATTCTGCCTAAAAGTATTTTTAGATTCAAAAAGTAGAGGTTGTTTTGCTTTCTGCGTTGACGAAAGATGGGACTACTTTAGCGCAGCGTGTGATATTTATGGAAAGTAGCATTGATTTTTGAGAAATAGTAGATAAGTAATAATATTAATGACGATATGTCTTGACTTTGCTGGCCGTTTACTCCGCCTGCGTGTTTTCTCTTGTCGTTCACCTGTCGATGCAGCTATACATCACATTTAGTCTGTATGCTTTTATGTTGTGTCTCTGTTGTGGTGTTTTTATTCTATCCATTGTAGCATTGTTCTCCCTTATTTTATTTGCTTTGTCTGTAGATTATATTTATAATCTTATGTTTTTAGGTTTGCTCTTGCCATCAGCATCTTTGGGACTACAGATGAAAAATAGCCTCTTGGCTAACTCTAACTATTTTTATCAATGTGCACTGTCCCTAATTAAATAAACCATATTTAAAAAAATGAAGGTTTCTTCCCTTTTTCCCCCCTGAAGGGTTATTTGGGAGTTTTTCCTGATCCGATGTGAGGTTTTGGGATGTCTATGTGTACAGATTGTAAAGCATTCCGAGACAAATTTGTAATTTGTGATATTGCGCTATACAAATAAACTGAATTGAATTGAATGTGTCTAATTTTGTGTTTGAACTGAACTTATCAGACGACGAAAAAAAACAATCCAATGAATACAATCTGCAACATAAAAACACAGCCACACACTCAAGTAAGGGTTTCATTAAATGCAATGTAAAAAAATAATGTATCCCAAAGAGGCCCGAATGTCTCTGATTTGTCCTGTTTTTCTTCCAATAAATATTGCATAGAAAGTAAACAGATGAGGATGACAGTAATGGCCAGAGAGTGGGTTAACAGTCGGACCCTCAGTGGGAGCTGGGAGAAGAAGAGCATCCCGACAACACAACGCGGTGAAGGGCAGGCTCGGGAGAGGAAAGTGACATTTAGGAAGAGCTAAAACAACGGACCAGTAGTGCTTTAATGTCTCATAAGACGTCCTCTAAACATGGCTTTTCCATCTGAAAGCATCTCCATGCTGAGTCAAGTGCACTAACTGTGCATGAAAGAGCTTGTTCCCTCAGGACGAGGCTGCCGGATACCCGCAAGAATAAACTGGCCTTTAACTGCAAAAGCTCCGCCCAGCAGCAGATACACAGACTGAAGGGACACGACAACACCACCGAGAGCAGAAACAACCTCCACCAGATCCTCCTCTCTCTTTCTTTCTCCCCTTGCTTTCTATTATATGTATACTAATGTGTTCCAAATGACAAGTGATACAATGAATATTCACATCATTTCAACTTGCTGTTGCAACATGTTGTTGTATGTGTTCCTGTACATCAGGGGTGTCACACTCATTTTCACCGCGGGCCACGCCAGCATCACGCCCGCCCTCAAAGTGCCGGTTGTAACTGTAACACTGTATAAACTACTCAAACATATTGTTAAGTATCTCTCTTTGCATTTGATTTCTTGTTTATTTGAGTGTAGAAATAGTGTACATAAGAACATTTCTCTAATAGTATAACGTAAATCCATTTCATTTGAAACCTTAAAGATAAAAGCACAAGATATTTGTCTTATATTTGTCTTAAAATGTCTTTCAAGCCGCCAGGGCCCACGTAAAATGATGTGGCGGGCCGGATTTGGCCCGCGGGCCTCGTGTTTGACAACCTGTGGTGTACGTGAACAGCGTGGTTGAGTACTGGTGGCAAGTGTTACGGTACGTTCACACCCAAAACGCGTGAGTTTACTCACCGCGTTCACGCCATAAGCGTCGCAACGCTCCGCGAGGGGCGGGGCTTAACTCTGTGGCTTAACTCTGTGGCTCGTCTCCAGCGCTACATCTCAACGCTGTTATTGTCTTCATAACATTATAATATATAATTTGTGTTATTGCGTTCATAACATTATTATCCTCCTTGTTCTGATTGAACTCGAGAGCTGATTGGCCCGAGTTGCGAAATTATTATTTTGGAAAAACGCGTCGCCCACATCGCGTCGCCCCAAACGCCCCTCTGAGACAAATTTCTAATTTGTGAAAATTGGCTATACAAATTCAAAAGTAAAGTATATAAGAGTTACGTTAAGTCACAACACAATTATCTTAAACATGGTCAAATAAAAACTCTATTTTGAGTTTTAATCAAAATCAGAATGTACTGTATATAATCATTTAATTATACATTTTCCAAATTCAAAGATGAGACAATATTTTGAATTTAAAAAATCTGTGACATGAAGATATAATATAAGACAATTGTTGCAAAACACAAACACAGGTAAAGGGTTTTAAATATCAGCTTCTGTCATGAAAAGTTAGGATAAATAGTTTCCCTACTTGTACCCGAACATCCAATTTCAAAATGTTTATATATTACATAACTTATCACATCCATGAAGTATATATTTTCTTTTTGCTAGTAGTAAGTATCTTTTGTAATTTTCACAACTTTTTAAACAGCAAAATGAAAATATAAAATCTTGGATAAGACTTTTTTTCTATAATTTAAATAAAAATCGTAAAAAATACATATTAAAATGCAAACTTTCACAAATTAGACTAGAACCAGAAATAAAGACAAACATGTCAATTTTAACTCAGTAACTTATAGTTTCATCACGATGTGATGATATTCGTCGTATGGCAAACATCCCTCGGCATGACCGCGTATGAAGAGGATGAAGATGAAGAGGTCGAGACACGCGACTTGACCTTCGAGTTCTAGACGCCCTCAAAAAGATTATTTTTCCGACGCGCTGCATATTCAAACTAATGCTTTCCAAGAATGGCCTTCTCTCACGGCAGGATTAAAATTGATGATAGATAACGCTCCCCCCCCCCCCCCCCACGCCCCCACGCCCTCGACCCGGTGGAGCCCACAACAGTTTTGGAACTGCGCTTGCTCGGGAAAAACAAATATGGTGGCTGTGGCTGTGAAGTACATACGTCCCGCAGCTCTGATTTTACATCCTGTCACATTAATGATTCAAAGCACTCAATATAAATATTAAAAGTAATAGCTTCACTATTCTGCTATTACTCCATCATTCCCTGAAATCATCATAAAACATTCAGAGCCTTTTTAGAAAATTTACACACTTGAATTTGATGGCGGGGGGAGGGGGCAGGCTGTCAAGAGTGCGAGGTCCTGGAAGCTTAAATAATAGTGGAAAGCTGTTTATGGAACATGCTTTATTTATTCATCGTCTCAGAGTAAGGTCTTCAGTTTAAATGGAGAGGGAGAAACAGAGAGACGGAGGAAGGGAGGGAGAGAGAGAGAGGGATAGTGAGACGGGAGAGAAGGAAGGAGGCACAGCGGCGATGGATGGGGAGGGAGGGAGAAAATCAAAGTAAGAAAAAAAAAAAGCAACAGAAGTCTTCCCACAGTGCAATAACAGGGGGATGAAGAGTCCATGAGATTCTCGGCACAAGGTCAATCAATGGGAGGACTCGGGGTCCAGGGGCAGCTAATGGATTGTGAAGACGCGCATACAGCCGGGGTTATGAATTTTTAACCAGTTTCTCCTTCTGCCCCAGACCTCCATAAATCAATGACGACTTATTGGAGGGGGGGGGGGGGGATCAATTATGCAAACTTGAAGCAAAAAAAAACATTTAATGACAGATAATGAAGAGGTCTCCGGGGGGCAGGGCCGGAAAAAACTCCCCCCGTATAAGGGGCCGAAAACCGGGGGGGGGGGGGGGGGGCCGTCACTTAAACACCTCGCCTGACAGCTTAGCAGCCGGGGGGGGGACCGCTGCTGGAGGTTACTGATGTCGGGCCATCAAACCTGAATCTATCAGAAAGGCCAAACGCGGTTTTTGCATATGCAGCGTTTTTTTTCTTCTTCTTCTGTTTAAAGTTTGATGTGTATTTGTTAAATATATTTCCGCTTTGGAAGAAGCAGCAGTGCGTTGGGCGCCTCAATGAGCGCGGCGGGCGGCGACATATTTCCACCATGAAAATGCCCCCCCCCCCCCTGGTGGTAGTAATCGCCCATCACTGAGCTCTAAACAATGGTAAGCACAATCACGCGCGCACTAAAAGGAATCTCTCCGCAAATCTGTCCCCTCCGCTCTCACGACGTCTGTGACCCTGTCACCGTACGCTTTTATGTCGTCTGTGTCCTTCCAACTGTTCATGTTTAATGTATCGCCTCTCTCTCTCTCTCCTTTACTCTCTCTCTCTCCATCGTCTCGCCATCCGTGCGAGGCCGTTCAAGACGGCGTGCGGCAGCGTTGCCGCTCGTCGTGTCTCTTATCGCGTCGTAAATCAGCCTTTTTTGTTATTTATGAATCCATTTCTATTCTGATATCAAGATACTTTCTTAAACAGGCTGTTCGGACGCGGGTCACGCGTGGCGAGCAGTATTTTTTGGCGTCCTCGCGTCGAGAGGCCGGATTCGTCGGGACTTGTTTCGAAGCGCGTATCTAAGCAAACGCGCCGTGGCTCGGGTCATTTGTGTTTACATCCAGGCGGGGAAATGCATTTTTTATGACTCTGGGTACCGTATCAACCCCGTTGACAATTCTTTTCCAGATGTTCCCGGGCGTCCCGGGGGTGTCTGAGCGGCATCTACAGGGCTGATGGAGAGACTTATAACCGAGCTCACATCTGTCCCTCGCGCCGCTCTTTTTCTTTTTTTTTTCTCTTCTCCTTTCTCTGGGATAGCAACCTTTTCATCACTCCTGACAGCGGAAGACAAAAGTGCTTTTCCCTGCTGCGCTGAACTCCTCCGCCGTAAGTACGCTACAAAAGAAAAAGGTGTGCGTCTTGTTCGTGAGTGACATGCGTTCGGTCGGATTCTGCCCGTCCACGATGCGAGAAGGTCACTTTTTTCTTCTTCTTTTTCTTCTTCTCCTCCCCCCCCTCCCTTCTCCGTCTCTCTAGTGGTTGAAGGAGGTAAAGAGGCACTTAACCGCTGATGGGCTTCACTTCAGACGGCCCTCGCCAGTGATTTCTTTGCTCCCCATTTGCGCTCGATTTATTCCCCAAATGTACCTCAGAGACGTGCGGTCAGATGATTACGGATCATTTAGAATGACATTTTCGTTTTTTTTTACTCATTTGCCGCACATCGCCTCGTCGTTTATTAAAACCCGTGCGCCGGATACACTGTATTTTGTAAATCAATACTCGCGTGGGAGTGGTGTGTTTTTCTTTTTTAAAGAACCGCCCGAGGGTGACGTGGACATTTTTGTTCTCGCTGATGAAAAAAAATTGAAAGGAGCGGAGGTGAGAAAGCCAGGAGTTCTACCCGACGACACAACGATGAAGAGGTGCAGGCGGCGCAGGGCCGAGCGTGACTAAGTCCGTCTCGGGGTTCGTCTTCACGCTCGGCCCGCTCTCGTCCAGACGACGTGACCCGGAGTCAGGGCCAAAATGTTTACTGGCAGATGTGTTGCTAACGGAGATCTCCTTAGCCGGTCACGGCAGCGGAAAATCCCCCGCTGTTCGCCGTGCATCTGCAATTCGCTGCTCTCCTGAAAAATTACACCTAAAAAATAAAAAAAAACACTGACCTTTTAAAGAAACGATGGCTGAGCTGGCCATGCTACTGTTCCTCCTCCCCCCTCTTCTTTTTTTTCTTCCTTTTTTTTCTTCCTGTTGTTGTTTCCATTCCATTGAAGATTGAAGCTCTCGTCTACGTCAGGCTCCGAGGCACGAATATAAAAAAAATGTTGGGCCCCTCCTTTTTTTTTTCGCTCGCTGTTTCAAAATCACTTTAAAGTCTGAAGCCGGGTTCTGGCCGGAGCCCTTTGGCACTTTGGCTCCTGTGCAGCGGTTCGCGTCAGGAGCTGCGATTTGTGATTTGCCGATGACATGAGCGATGCCTCGCTTATGGCTGCGGAGCAGAGTCAGTAATGTGCACCAGGCCTTTGCTGAGGAATTAAATCCGCTGGTAAAGACACGTTTTTTTCCTTCTTCTTCCCCAACACCCGATCTGCTCTGCACATTTTACATTTTTTTTGGCGTTAAGGCGTATTCTCGCTGTGTCGTTCTGCGTCTACCCCCGCGCCGCGACGCCGCTCGTGATACTTCAAGTTGTGACAGACGTCGAATTCTGCGGCTCAACTTCTATTTCAACAGATCAAGATATTCCTTCTCATCTCGCTCCCCGTGGAGCATCCACATGAGCACAACACTGGCCTCCTGCATGGAGTTTTTTTTCTTCCCCGTGATGGGACGCTCACTATATCGGACCAAGTTATGAATGTTTTTTTAAACCTTTAATCTTTTCCATAAAATATTTCGTATTTAGCTATAAAATGAGCATCAGTTTTTTATTTTAAAGCTCTCTAGGAGATTCAAAGGTAATCGTTCTGCGTGCTGACTCTGAAACTTCACCGGCCTCTGATGAGCAGCTGAAGCTACGCTAGTGTGATGAATCAGCAGGAAGTTTAGCTGCTCCATGTTTGTATAATTGTACAAACAAGCAATCGCAAACTGAGCGCTAACTGCGTAAAGGCCACGGCCTCGATTTTTAAGTTCTCTAAGGAATAGTTTGACATTTTGGGGGTAAAGAAAAAACGCTGAGTCATCTTCTTGCAGAGTGTTAGGGGAGGAAAATGGATAAGAAAATAGATTCCACTCTCACGTACGCAGGAGGATGTGAAGCTCGAGCTAGCGGCCTGTTAACGTAGCTTAGCATGAAGACGGGAAAAGGGTTGGTGTCTTGTTTTTTTAAGCTGCACAAAACGTTGTTGCTCCACATGTTGCAGACTTTTTTCTTCTTATACGTGTGCGCCAAATGTATCCACACGCATAAACACCGTGCATCAATTGATATTAATAAGTGAAGAGTTTGAGTGCTATATTTCAGACCTATGCACATATGGTTTTTCCAGCAAGCTGCAGGTGATACGATGGGGTGAACACACACGTTTTATAAATATCTGGTGAGAACAGGGATCTAAATAATAAACTATGCTATCATTGAGTTATTTGACTATTATAATTCATTTTAAAGGCACATTTATAGACAATGGCCAATAAAAACCAGCCCAGAACCAGCCTAATGGCCAATAAAACCAGCCCAAAAACACGCATCACGGCAGAGAGTTGTATTGAGGGGGGGGGCTATCATTGCCAAATGTATTATAATATCTACAAAGTAACATCAAATGTTTAGTATGCCAGCATTAAAAGCAGTAATCATATTTTATTTAAAGATATTCTCGTAATTTGCACGCATAGGTCTACCCGAACCAGCGGACAAAAAGTTCAACCCGCGGCAACACTTCAAAAGTAGCTCAATTCCGCGGAAAAAACGCGTACCTGGCAACCCTGCTTGACAGGAAAGCGCTTTGCGGGAGTCTGCGCGTCGATCGGGAGCACTATGAATGAATGAATCTGATTCTGAAGTGTAATTATGACGAGATACCGCCGCCAACAGGTGCGTGTGGTGAATTAATGTGATTAGCGCTATCAATAGCCAAGGCTGTGCATAAAGGTTGCGGACTCACGAATGGTCGGGGAACCTCCTCGCCCACGACGCCGTTAAACTGAACGTGTAGTCGCCGTTATGGAAATAGACGATTCGAAGTCGGCATTCGTCGTTCGCTCGTGGCCCAACTGTTGGAGTGGAAAACGTTATGGCGCCGAGCCAAGAACTGATCCAGAGGACATTTATCGGTTCTGGTAGGCGGGTTTTCTTCCCTTTGATGGAGCCGTTTCTGTGTGCTAAGCTATCCAGGTGGGTGGAGTGTGGCGTTTGCCATCAAGCAAAACTACTTTTTTTCTGTTCACAGAATTCCTGCCAATATATTATACCGTATATATAGATATATATCTATATACTCCTAAACGGGTCAAATCAACGCTGTTTGTGTACACGGACCTCCAACTGTACTGCAGTGTTCAGCGTTCTGGGGAATTGAAGCGTATCTTACTTTGGCCAACAGTTCTCCTGAGAATACAATATGCCCAGGGCGTTGTTTAGTTTGAAGAATCCTCAACCAGAGCTTTCGCTGGATTCTACGGTCCCCCCCCCACATACACACACACACACACACACACACACACACACACACACACACACACACACACACACACACACACACACACTCAAGGATGGAATTGACATAGTGTGTAAGAGAGAGAGAAAGAGAGAGAGACTGGACAGCGTCCCAGACAGTGGATCCCCAGTGGCCGTGGCCGCTGATGATTTACTTTTTCGGGAGGAGGCGTGTTTACCAAGGGTTACAATTGATGTGCTAAAATATTGATAGGAGACATTTTATAAGCTTGGAAAGAGGCGGAGCCGATTGACCCCACAGAGGCTGCAGGGAGGGCAGGCAGTGTGCGCATGGCCTGCTGATTGTTGCTGCACACTGAATGGACAAACACGACGCGTCCACGCTGCAACACACACGCCACAAAGCTACCTTGGCTCACGTTGTAATTTAGCGTGTTAACGATGAATTTCATTATGTATAAAAATGGATATCGTAAAGAAGTGTGTTTCTATCTGTTTTTGTCACTTTGAAATTTTCAGACAAAAACACCTTTAAAGGAAGACTGAAAGAAAGAATGAATATTTAAAAACTGTTTTTACGCTTCGACGAGGCGGGAAAGTTGCAGTTTAAGTGCAACGGAAACAGACAATTTAAATCGTGTTACTTGAATTTCTTGAATTTAATAAGCACACTCTAATCCAAAAATAAAGAAGAACACAAGTCTCCCAACATGTCCAAGGAGCATGTGATTAAATACTTTTAAGGCCACATTCACACATAGCGGTATTTACACAAACAAATATTTCTGCCCCTCTGTTTTCAAAAATAACGTTGTACACACAAGGTCGTTTAAAAAAAAGTTTCTGTTTATATGAACCCGGATAAATACGCCGTCCGCATACGTCCCATAGGACGCTCACATGACGTGAAGCATTTTTAGTCGCATACTGTGACGTTTGACAACCTAAATCTCCACTTTTTAGAAATGATCGTTTTCCGTGATAAAATCTCAGTTTTTGTGTAAATGAAAGGCCAAAATGCATGAAAACATATGCATTTTCCCATCGTGTAAACGGGGTCTAAATCTCTTTTTTTGCAATACAATTATCCGAGTTGGTCTTCGTCTCCGCGCCGTTATAAATGCTGCCATCGGCATTTGGATCCATCAAGCTGTGACTTTTATTTTTGAAGTGCAAATGTAAAGGCGTGGTAGTATTGATGGCCGCGCCGGTGTCACGCGCGGCCCGGGGCTAGGTCGACAACAGTGAGTCCTTCGCTTGCAAAGCCTGTTCTACGGGGACCCTCGGACACATACCTCTGCCCCAAAGCCCACAATCCCTCCCTGATGAGGAGCAGACGCCGCCTCCTTTGTCCACCGGCCTTGCGGATCAGGGAGGTGTTACTCCGGCTGTCAGGCAGGGTGAGCAATATTGACTTAAATAGCTTGACCCCGGCTTGTCCCCGATGGCTCTTACCTTTTCACCCCCGAACCTGCGAACTCCCTCGACCCCGCTGCGTCGCCCTCGCGCCGCGTTCACAGTCGAGCTGGAGAGGCTGACGCACCGGTTTGTCCTTTGTCCAAATAAAATGAAACCGCAGAGGAGGAGAGAAAATGTGGGAAGAAGAGGAAGAGGAAGAGGAGAGGACCCGTGTCTCGACAGTTTAATTATCCAACGCAGCTTTTTGAGGCACTTGAGAAAGAGCAGATTGGATTTGGGTCTCCTTCGTCCCGACCTGCCTTGAACACATCCCAGACTTCCACCAGCTGACCCAGAGAGAGAGGACCGGGCGGAGCCGACAGTGGACCACCATAGTTACGTTAGCCGGGCTTAGCGGGTATAGAGGCAAAGAGAAAATGTTAATGTTGTCCGTATAAAAGAGTAAGTAAGAGAAAAGAAATACATTGCTAGCTTATTTTATTCACGCCAAAAAGTGCAGCTACAGGACAGTGATATGCAAAGCTGCGGAGGCATGATGCTATTTAAAGATTACTAAACAGCGATATAATATTTCAAGTTCATTTGAGGAATTAATAAATTCCCTTAAAAAGACAAAAGAATCTGCCTACTCTTGTTAAATGTATTTGTTATAATCGTAACAGCATTGTTAGTGCCTTGAAGAAAAAAGAATTCTTAATACATGGTAATCATGGTAATCTTTTTTGATTTGATATTCATCCTTTAGGTAACTTCTGCTGGCTGTGGCTTCAGGACACCATTAGTCTCCATGCGTGAGGGTTTACCATGTATATTTAATCCCTCTCCCGCCTTAATACGCGCGCACGATCTTATTGATTCCTTCTCTCTGTTTCGGGGCCCACAGCTGTGTTTGCTGGGAAGCATTTAAGAGGCGCTGATAATAAGCCGAAGTATCTCAGGGATGCCCTGCAGAGAGAGAGAGAGAGAGAGAGAGAGAGAGAGAGATGCATCCTGGTCCTCCGCCGCCGAGCTTTGAGTAACAATATGCAAATAATAAACCCAACAGATGATCAAAAAAACGTCCCGCTATCCTGTCTCCGAAGTGGTACAGTAACACGGCGAGCGTGGCGAAACGGTCAGGTGACAACAAATAGCTCGGCGCGTACTCGCGGCAACGATAAGGGGGAGGGGGGCTGTCCATCTTCATCCTGTATGGAAAAACATTGGAGACGGAATAAATTGGACATCCAAAGCGACGTATTAACGTCTCCTCATTCGTAATTTCAGCCACCGCGAAGACACCCGCGAATGCCGTTTTAAAAGGGAGCCGGGACGTCGGTCGAAATTAACCGCGGCCGGCACGCTCCCACCGCCGTTCGACCGTCTTGACTGAGAGGGCGGCGTGTGTGGACAAGCACGGCTTCGGGGTCCAATAATTGTATCCTTGATGTGTCAAAACACAGTGTCCCTCCAGCGCCGCGGCCGAGAAGCCGAGCCCGGTTGAAACGGTGGGAGTTTAGATCTGCCCCGGCTTGCGAAAAAAGACCCCCGGGTCACTTTGCGCCGTGAGCTAATTGTGTATATTATCACACGTTTTCAGAGGCGGAACAAGCAGGACGCCTATCAGAACCATTATTCCCAGGTGTGAAAAGCTGTCACCTTCGTGCGTGTCACTTTGTGTCCCTCTGCCTTCTCCCACTTACCGGGCCCTCTTTGTGCCCGGGCAGGTGAAATATGAAATATGTGCCATCTGCCATTGCTTGCCCGCTCTTGCGATTGATGGGACACGTTCTCGGGTGAAGGTGACGGCAACCGACAGGGTCTTTACATCATTCTGCGTGGAGGGGAAGAAAAAAAAAAAGGGGCAATGACCATTAATCAATACTATTTTCGCGCGCTGAGCGGCGAAGGAGAGACGGGGCTGATTCTATTTCCGAAACCTTGCCCTTTACCGCCCTCGTGCTACAGTAAACAAGCGGAAAACCGAGAAAAATCAATTTCATTTCCTTTCTTTTTTTTTGGTGCTTTATATATGGGACTATTATTCCCAGCCTGGTTTGTGGGGGTCTAGAACGGGATGGATACGCACCACGATGAGAGCGATAATTACCAAGCGAGGAACGCTCGTCCGATGACAGCTAATGCTTGTTTATGGTAATTTTCCTGTCATAACAGCTACCGGCCGAGATTCCAGCCGATTTTATGCTACATTTCCTCACTGGCTGACCCATAAAACCGGGTGATGAGTGCAGAGAGCTAACTGCCACACCCTGTTAACTGAAGGCACGCACCAGTGGGTGCCAACTTTCCGTTCAGACGGCGGAGCCTAGTATGCAACGTGTCACCCCCCGCCCCCCCACTGTCTTTTTAAACCATTTACCAGCGCTGCTGACAGTCTGAGCCAGGAACGCTCACTGATACCTCCTGGCAGGTCTCAGCACAGAAGGAAGAAGACCTATCACTACCAGTCTAGCTTCAAATAAAAAATAAAAAAAAGAGGTTCGCTTCTTGTCTTTTTTTCTAATGTTTGGGTCAAAGCGATCGCTGCGGGAAGGAATAATCTCAACGCCGAGCAGAGTTCAATCTGTTGATTAATCATCCGGCGTCTGCAGCCAAGACGACTTCCGCTCCGGCGCATCGTTCACGGAGAAAGCTTTCTTTTTTTTTCATGCTTTATTTAACAGTCATTTTGATTAGTGTGGAAAGATACTTTGAGAGGCACAATGACTAAATCAGACCTGTCAGCGGCTTTTACTTACCGAGGGGAGGATATTGACAAGACAGGAGGCGGCGAAGATGGCATAGCGTGTTTTTTCCCTCTATACTCGTGTTATTGCCGTTTCCAAACAACAAGAGCGCTCTTTTCAACGTCGAAATACGAAACCTGTGAAATATCTTACTACGTGAAATCCTCTGTCTGTTGCATTTGCTTCAGTGATTCTGTTCATCCTCAGAACATGCTTGTGAAAAATGAAACGGGAAGAAGATGAAAAAAAGAAAACACAAACTGACACCGGGTCTTAACATTTTCCATTCCAAACAATCAATCAATCCTCCAGCCCCGACAAGAGGGCTCGACGTTTATGGGTTTTGCTCAGTCAGACGGCTTGACTGGTTGCTATCGATCGACGCCCCCGCCTAAAATATCAATACCGCCTCTTTTGGGTTGAGTCACTAAAAGAAAAAGAGGAAAAAAAACAACAACATCTTCATCGATCACGCCGGTCGGTGAGCAGGTGGCTCTCTTGCAGCACGCCACAACAATTGGAAACACCGGTTTGGTACGCCCCCCCCCCCCCCTGAAATGTTAGACGAGGCAGCTCACGGTCCAGTAGGTCACCTGTCAGCCGCCGAGAACGCTTCCCGAAGACACGTCTTCACTGACCTGTGGCCACCATTAAGACGGGCGGACGGACGGACGCCGGCGCGCACGGACGCCGGAGCTCACGCACGAGGGCACACGCTCGCCTGCCATATCGGCTTCAGTTAGAAAAGCGTGTTCAGTCAGGAAAAAAAAGAGCATAAAAAGCGTGTTTTGGCGGCGAAAGGTCAAGTGGAAGGCGAACGCGGAGGAAAACGTGTTCGGCGTTCGGTGCGATTCGACTTCATCTGAAAAATCTGTGTTGTTCTCGAGTCGGACTGAAACACACGACACACGGGCTGAATTTCTGTCAATGTTAATTTCAGGGGGCAGCTCAAAGTGGGGGAAGAAATGGAAATGGCTTCTCAAATTCATACATGAATGAAACATTCATCCCAGATGAAAACAGCAACATCGCCACTGTATGTCCCGTATTTGTTTTCACAGCAATCCGACTCTGAATATTTATAAGAGGGGGGAAAACGAGCGATTCATCGGAGGGAGAGCAATTCTAAATTAATGCAAAGTTTACAAGGCTATTATATTCAACTGGGCAGGGTCACTGAAGCATTAGGAGATGAACTGGGCACAATTATTCTACTCTCTGCATGCTAATGAATCTAAATAGGATGAGGATGAATTAAACATTAATTCAAAGCAAATATCGTATTAATGTTATTGTTGATTTAAAACTCTGTAGACTAGATTTCGATTTACTTTTTCACCAGTGTGATTTTATATTTTAATAACCGACCAAAACAAGGCCCTTGTTACTTTTTAATATTTAAAATCAGAAAAATCGTAACATTTAAAGAAGTATTTGATGGGCAGGCCGACTCTTTCATGGGATGTACTGTTTGCTAACCCCCCCCCCCCCCTCCTCCCAAACAATCATAGCTGGAGCAACTCAATGGGCCGGGCAGACTGATATAAGCAGTATGGAAAAGTCTCTACGTAAAATAATACACATTTTAATAGTCTGTGTATTATGTACCCTGGCGTTAGCTGCAAAGCTAACTAGCTCGCTACCTACAGTCGTAAATGCACAGGAGTAGGGAGCTGCTGCAGGAAGCTAACCCAGTGTAACTTTCAAAACTAACTACATTGGTTACCTTTGCATTCTGCGGAAAGTTATGTTTTGATCGCTGTGTATTTATTTATTTGTATGTGTGTGTGTGTGTGTGTGTGTGTGTGTGTGTGTGTGTTTGTGTGTTATTCGCATAACTCAAAAAGTATTTAAGTATATAATTCCTGCCCACGATCAACAGTTTTGCCAGCTGACAACTGTCATTTGCAGCTTTTATCAACCGCAGCTAGTTAGCTAATGGAACTAACAAAGCTAACATTGGAGCAGAGAGTCGTTTGAGACAATCTCCGCCGTCTTTATTAATTTGACAGGTGATAATCTTGTTACTGTGAAAGTGTCTTACGCGCACTTGTCATTTAGTTAACTGTGATGAGAGTTATAGACGAGTACCATTAGTTAGTTTCGTTAGCTAACTAGCTGCGGTTGATAAAAGCTGCAAATGACAGTTGTCAGCTGGCAAAATAGACGATCACGAGCTGGAATTAGACCGCTTTTATGTTTCTGTCCAAGAAATCTGCCAACATTATCAAATAAGCTGCATACATTTCAAGAATGAAGAGCTTTATAGGCGTGACAACGGTAACTAAGAGGAGAATCACTCGGCTAAGGGTCATTGGTGATGACAAAGGTTCCCGACAACACATTAAATAATATTATTCCAAGCTTGAAGAGTTTGGGCGAACCAGCTCTACAGGTTGAGGAAATGAGGGATGAACATGTCAGCGTACCGGTTGCTCTTTAGGTGTTGTACACTATATTCTTATTAAGGTGGCGTCGGCTGCGAGGAGAGCCGCACACGAGCACGCGGTCCCTGTTATCAGTATTAGCGTTATTTAGTTGCCGACGAGGGTGTTGACCAAGTTCTCTCACTTCACGCCTGAAAAAAGGCAGAGACGGGAGACAAAGAGCCTCCTCTTCCTAATCACCATGATAAACGATGAAAGCACTTTTTCCTTCTTAAGTGTCATTCTGGCGCGGAGAAAATCTTTTCCACTTTAGATTGGGCCGTTTGAAGTCGCTCTCTGTCTTCTTGTCTCATTAAACATGAAAGAAGGAAATAAAAATTCAAATGAACTGTTTACCCTGTTACTTTAAAATGTGTAATTTACCCTCACTCTGCGAGAGAGAGAGAGCTCACAATTACGGCGGGTTGGCTCTCCCAGATCCGTTTAGTGTATTTTCTATAACAAACCCCTATTAATCATTTCGGAGATCAAAGTGACACTGCAGAAGAATTTTTAATATTTAAATCTTTACTATTCAAATCCTATATCAGATCAAAGAATTTCGCTTTAATTTCGCCAGGCGCATTGCCAGTAGATGCAGAGGCGTACACAGAGACGCACACAAACTCCAATTAAATATTGCAAATTTCAGTAAATCTCCATACATTTTCATATCTGAGCAGGCCTCACACCGGGTGCTTCTGAACCGCGGCGGAGGAGGAGGCAGCTCCAGACGCCATTGATTATTACGGTCGGTCTTCAGATGTTATCTGGATGACAAGTTACTTAAAAGTACTTGCCATTTATGATGGGATGACTGTTTAAGGGGGTAGCACAGCCATAATATAATATCTCATATGAGAAATCTTTCAATATGTATTATGTAAATGAGTAGGCCGCCATTTTCACTGGTGTTATTATAATCCACATTTATTCATAAGGGCATTCTTAACTTTTCTGTGTTTTCTTTGACCTTGAATCCTTTGGGACGTCTGCATATGTTTAGTGCCAAGTGTGACCTCGGCACACGTCATATGCCGGCACATCTAAATGACACCTGTCTGTATTTTGATATCTGTAATCAGAGTAACAGAATGTGGCCGACTGTTGTTGTCCAATTAGCCGGCACACCTGAGAATTATTCTACAAGCCTCGCTAGCGGTTCATGAGGTCAGATGTAAAGACGTCTTTAATCACGTCATTAATCGCCACGACGACCCATCCAAGAAACCAGATTCCCTTCTTACACAAATATGACCTGTCTCACTCACCGTCTGCAACAGTGTGACAGGCTTTCATTAGCATTTCATTATCATCTGTGAATTAAACGTGTGTGCCGAGTGGCGTCACTGATGCTGTGATCCAAATGGACCGGTGGAACGTAACCACAGTACCGGTAAGAGGCGGATTCCTCAAAGACTGGACCGATTGCCACTCCAGGCTTCTGCTCAAATTTGAGATAATTTGTGTAATTTCTTAGTCTAACACACGTATTTACCAGTTAGCCGCTGGTTTGTAGTTTAAATTCCTTTCTGAAATATGATTTTTCATGGATTCAACTACCCAAGATCATTTGAAGTAGAAAATGAACTCCGCTAGAGCAGTTAAACTATGCAGTAGTGATATAGTACAGAGGAATTATAATGGAAAATTAAAGATAACAAGCTGCACTGACACCATACAAACATGAGTTTGAATAAAGCTGTGTTTGTAGTTTATACATCCTTGGCTCCTCTGTCCTACGGCCTAAAACTCAATTGAGGTTGGCAGTCTCTGAAAGACATTCGAAGCGGTGAAACACATCTCAGGGGACGAGGAGCAAGTGTTCAATACACAGGTCGTCCTCTCCTGGAACATGGGGCGCATAGATTCTCCACATTTACATTTAACCCAATTAATTAAAGTTTTCACTGTCCTCCTACGTTTACATTATACACTTTAATACTGAAAACAAAGACAAAATACACACTATCGTTCAAAAGTTTGGGGTCACCCAAAAAGACAATTTAGTGTTTTCCATGAAAACTCACTTTTATTTATCCAATGAATTGCAAAATGAATAGAAAATATAGTAAATACATTGACAGGGTTAGAAATAATGATTTTTATTTTAAATATGAATTGTGTTCTTCAGACTTCAAGCTCAAAAGGAAGGCCAGTTGAAAAGCTTCTCCGACCAGCATAACTGTTTTCAGCTGTGCTAATATAACCAAAGGGGTTTCTAAAATTCTAACGATCCGTTAGTCTTTTATGGCAATAACACAATGTCCCATTAGAACACTGGAGATGGGCCTCTATACAACCGTGTAGATATATATACAGGTTGTATAGAGTGCATTTCTTAATAATGTAATGTTATCTTCATTCAAAAAGCGTGCTTTTCTTTGAAAAATAAAGACATTTCTAATTGACCCCAAACTTTTGAACGGTAGTGTAAATGTTATGATAGAGAAATATTTATCAGCTGTTTTTTTGTCATGGTGTCTTTTTCTGAGTGGTCGCTGTCCGTGGTGCTGAATCTTGTGCGTACTGGCGTCTTCCTTTTTGTCAGATTTGTTTTCATTCACCATGTAATTATTTTGTATTTCTTCGCATTTTGATTAAAGAAGTTCTCTTGGGTTTCCTCGTCCCTTTGGGAAGAAGCTTAGACCGTTTCCTGTTCTGTTCTTCGCGTTAAAGTTCAGCTTTAACGCAAGTTATTTCATAAAAAACAACAAAATGCGCGCATTCAACGGCCCACCGATGAATGACTGAAGCGTCACAAAATAACGATGATGATAACCTTGTGAAATAAACTTTCAACTTGATTGCTTTTCCTCACACAGGCCCCATCAGCGCACATGGGGACTGATAGAACGCTGCACTTCGATCATTTCAATGGTTTTAACATCCGTCGCGTTCAATTAAAACAAAATTCATGAAAAAATAAATGGAGGATCGTGGTAATATCAAAAAATCCACTGTGTAATATCTGATACAGTCCTTACATAGTGGTATCAGTAGCATAACAACACTTTTTAACATCTCACCTTAAAGGCACAGTGGGTAGGATTTAGAGGCATCTAGTGGTGAGGTCGCAGACAGCAAGCAACAACCTGAACAAAGTTATCTTTAACTTTTAGTATTTCTATCAATACTCCGCTTTACTTGACTAAGTGACTATATAGATGAGGGACTGCGGACGGAGCCGACTACATTAGGTTTCACTTTTGTTTTCATGTCTGAGCTAGTCGCACAGATGTGTGGATGAATAGATTATAGTATTGACCTTCTCTTCACCCGGTTTAGTTCTCACCACAGCGGCCAGTGTGTTCACGCTTTTTTTGTCCGTGAAGTTGGAGGAAAAGACGCGTCAGTGGCTTATCGATAATGATTTAGCACCAGGGCTACTTAATACCGGGTTTCGCTACTTCCGGGTAACGTAAAACGCGAATGTTATATTCTATTGTTGAAAGTATTCCCCCTAAACACTGGTCCTTTCAGGCCTAAAAATAAATAGAAAAAATTCTGACATCACTGCAGGACGTTGAATCAGTCGTACACTACAGTATTGTCAGCTGCGTCTTGGCCCACAAAAAATAAATAAAAGAAAGAGTATAATATACAGTACAACTGGTTCAATTTAAATGTGTAACCTTGTCTTATTAGACTGCGACACTATATGCCTAGTGTAGTAATTGCCGTTGTGTCCCTGTCAACCTGTCTCATTATCAGCGCACATTGGATGGATCTCTCCCAATCAGATTATCACGGCGCGATCAAACTTCGCCCCCAGAAGAAAGCGCAGGCAGACTGGCAGGTGGAATACCCCCCCTTTTTTGTAATTTTCTTTTACTGAAAAGGTGGCCATGCAAATCAGTTCTGTGTGAAAATTGCATAAAAGTTTTATTTCTCGAAATAACGGAAGGCATGACACCTCTTAGAGAACAGATGGATGTGTGCCACCCAAAGCTGCCACTGCAGCGGGCTAATGCTGCGCTTTTGACTGCAATGTTGACTTGATGTTAACAGTTCATCTTTTCTTTTTCTTTTCTTTTTTCCCATTGTTTTCTCTCGTTTCGGAATGGGAGGAACATTTTCCCTGTGGATTGGGAGGTTTTTCATGAGCAGGCAGATGGAGAAAATATTGTTGACATTAAACTGTTCTTCTTTAAGGGAATTGTTGTGACAAGGTGGAGCTCCCATCACTCGAAATAGCAGCTGTGTGCTGTTTGCATGGCGGCCCAGAGCTATGTTTGTTTCCATTGAAACGGTGGCAACTTCTTGTGTCTTTGTAATGAAGGAGCTTCTGGCATTATGTGTTTGCTCTCACATCTACTGACATCATAAAACAATATTATTTTTTAGTAGAGCAACGGTGTTAGTGTTGTTACAAACATACAACTTTGGCTGTGTTAGTATGATGTTTGCTTTAATTAAGCGGGGGGGGGGGGGGCAGGGCCAGGCGGATCCTTATGTTTAATATTTTTAAATACAATACACAAAAGCTTTACCCATCCCATCTTCATTTGAAATATCTTACACCTAACGCTACAATATCTCATCATAATCTGAAAAAATAATAATTTATCGGTGCAACAATTTCACATTAACCACATTTCAAAATATAAATTATGGCAAAAGATAAAAATGTGCGTCCCAGATATTTCCAACCAATGCTTCAGAACCAAAAGTGACCAACTGAACAGTTACGACTGTCAGTGACTAAGTAAAGTCTGCGGCTAGAGGGAAAGCTGGAATAAAATATTAATCCGGCATAGTAAGAAAATATGTGAAAGACTTCTTTTTTTGTTTTACTTTATTTAACCAGGTGAGTCCATTGAGATTAAAAATCTATTTTTCGAGGGTGACCTGGACAAGACAGGCAGCAACATAAGAAATACATAGTTACATATGAAAAAAAACACACAGATTAAGACGAGTTAAAAGAAACTAAAAGTTAAGAGACGGTGACATAACAGAGTTAATTAAAAAAACATTGAAAAATGTTGGGAACCTGCCTCCATTACTTTCATTTTAATATTTAAAAGCAGTAAGTGGTATATATATTTAACAATCCCCCCCCCCTCCCCTCCGTACAGTCCCTTACTGGGGAGACAGAGGGAGGGGTGAGGTGGGTGAGGGTGTATAGATGTACCGTCCATCTCGTATGTTTTTTTTTGTTAAGGCGGTTAAAAAAACAAACTTGGCTTACGAGATCGACCCCCTCGAGGGAAGACTGCAATGATTTGTCAGCGTGAAGTCTCGGGCGGGGAAGTCCAATCAATGGAGCAGCCCGGGCTCTTAATTACTGCTCCTTTGGCCACCGTAAGGAGAAATCAATGATGTCAAGTATTCAAAGCAAAGAGACACTCACACACACACACACACACACACACACACACACACACACACACACACACTACACCACCACCCATCTCCACAGCGCTGCTGATTCTGACTCGGTCCAGATACAAAAGGGTCTAGTTGCAATTACGATGACATAATTAAAAGTGACGACGGGAGAAAAAAGATGAATGCGAAAATCAGTCGATGGAGTGTAGGTGACTCGAGAATGACGCACTGATTTATTAATGTATGCATTGTGAAAACGTGTTTCAGAAATAATGCAGTGAAATTAATTTTAAACATTCTTAGCGCACCGAAAATAGACTTTTATTGTAAAAGATACAGCTAAACATGGTGAAATGTAATAGACATTTTGTAGATGTGCGTGATTTAAATATCTCTTTTCTTAGAGTGACGCACTGCACTTTAAAACCTCTGAGTAGTGCAGGAAACGTGTTGAGGAAAATGGGAACTGGTGTAGATATAGAATAAAGAACACAGGTAACAGGGAATATACAACATTACCAACACATGCAGATGAAGGAGTTACAAAAGAAGCACATTTGTTTTTAAGCATCCTTTCATTTATTCATCTATATTTGTGACTTGTCCCATGAACTTAAAAATATATTAATATTTATCCAGGTTTAAGGGGATATTTTTTCCAGGGACCTTTCTCATAACCATAACACAGCTTAAAAGAATAATATTTCGTCCTGGATTCATTGCTTCGCTCACTAGAACCTCAAGACATTTAAAATAATAAATTAATGATTTCCCTGCTGTCATTTGCATAACATCCTGAAATATGTTAATCTTGATTAAACCATATGAAGCATTTTGTAACATTGTTTTTAAAGACTTTACATATGCGGTAAATTATTCACATCGTCATTATATCTACTTTTAAATGATACAGCACACTTGTATTATTATTTGTTGTTAATAGTAGGCATCCCACTTTCTCACCACTACGGGTTATCAGGTTCTTCTTTCCTCCACCCTGAACATGCCGTGTACCGGAAGCCACCGTACTTATGTAATGTAACTCTTTCATTTCCCTGACAAGTCTCAGTTTTTCTTGGTCTCAGGTAAATCTTCACTGCCAACTTTTTCTCCCCCCCGCCAGTGTTCCCACAGGAACTGAACATCGACAGCCTCCGAATCCCACGTGGACCTCCACATGCAACAGATTTAATAAAACATATATATATGGTCCTCATACAAAAGTTTTACTCCAGCCTTCTATAGTCAAATTCAAATCACGCTCACCGCTTCGGCGTAACTATTTTCTCCTCCTCTTGCTAATATTAAATGTGTCTGTCTAATGCAGGGGTCACGAACATTTTGGAAACTGAGAGCTACTTCAAGGGTACAAGATAATACGAAGGGCTACTTGTTTGAAATAAACACCCTGAATAACAAATTTGCACATATCACCTTTTAATACTACAACTAATAATAGTAATAATAATATATGTGAAGTGACTGTCTGACCACACATCAATGTTAATATTTTTTTTATTTTTTTTGGTCAAACTCATCTTCCCCGTGGGCCACATCAGCATCATGGCCCCCTCTTAAAGGAACGGTGTAACTAAAGCACTGAATCAACTACTCCTGAACATACTGTTAGATAAGTCTCTTTGCATTTGATTATTGTTTATTCGAGAGTAGAAATATTGTACAAATGAAAATTTCTCTAATATAAGAACACAGATCCATTTAATTTGAAACCTTCAAAATAAAAACCCAGGATATAAAGGTGAGGGGCCGCATAAAATGACGTGGTGGGCGCATTCGGCCCGCGGGCCTTGTGTTTGACAACCGTGGGTCTAATGGCTACTTTGCAGTCTTTTCTTTGGCAGATGATGAAACTTTCGTGACCCGTGAACTAGTCCCCTTTCATATTAGGGCCCCTGCAAAGCTGAACCTGACAAGCACATCGTGTGCATATCCCCCCATTACCTTTGTATTGAAAATGCGGAAGGTAATGTTTTGATCGGCGTGTATTTGTATGCGTGCATGCGTATTATTCGCACAAGTCAAAAAGTATTAAACATAATCGCATGAAATTTGGTGGGATGATTGATTATTATCCACCAATTGATTAGATTTTGGCAAAGATCAAGGTCATGAAAAGGTCCAAATCTTCTTGAATCGCATGAAATTTGGTGGGATGATTGGTTATTATCCGGGGACCATTTGATTAGATTTTGGGATTGATCGGGTCAAAAGGTCAAGGTCATGAAAAGGTCAACATCTTCTTTTTATCATAGCGTGGTCAATTTATATCCAATTGGCATGCAACTAATGCCAAAATGTTCATAATTCAATGCCCAATCTTGTGATATGCAAAGGTAAACGCTCTACCGAGTGCCTGTTCTAGTTAATGTATGCATCGGTCCACCCAGAACCCACATTTTGTCCCCGCCACGCGACGATCCCCCGTTAATAAGACCGCACAGTGAACCGGCCCCTCGGTGTAAGAGCGAGCACCAGACTTCCTGCCTGTCGTGAGAGACGCTTTTGTTGATGCAACCCCTAACCGGGGACCTGTCACGTCAGCCTGCACTCACAAGAGACGAACAACCGTGTTAACACGACCATTATCACACAGTGGACCGACCTGGACGTCCCGGCATTCGTCATACATGCATTAGCCGGGTGCGTTAACGGTGTCGAGCGGCGGCTCGGTGCCAACATCCATACGAACGGAGACGCTCTAAACGAGGGTTAATGACAACAGACTGCAGCGAATCCTAAAGGAATAATATCTGTGCCGAACATGAAAAAGTATCTTGAATTAACAATGCAAATGCGTCATTAGCGCGTTGGAAACAATGGACTGTGAGGGAGAATCCCGCGACTCGTCACGCTAATTGAATTAGCAGGTCTGTTAAACATGCATAAATAGTGACTGCACTCTGAGGACAACACAAGGAATCAAGGTAGCGATTCTCTTTGTTGTCATTTCCTTTTAGAGGGCGCTTTATCAACCGGGCCCGCTCTGGTTTCACCTCGGCCTCGCTCGTCTTCGGCAGCCTGCACATGTTTTACATCCCTCTCATTAAAACACAGTTCAGCTTAAATGTACCTGCATGTGTGCATTTCTTCTTCTCTTTATATAACTTTGGGAATATATTTCCTCGTCAATAGTTTTGAGTTTGGCTGTGGACTTTTTTTTTCAAGCGTGGCCGAGTGACCACCTGAGGTCAATCACTGGTGTTACGACCCGCTAACCTTTCTCCACTAGCTACCGACACCAGAGCACATTTCAACTCTGGTGCAAGCGGGACATTTGAGAACCAGACGGGCAGATTGCCAGGCGGCTCGCTGCACGAGTTTGTCACCTCCGAGCATGTGCAACAGATTTGTTTCTGGCAGGGAAGAAGTCGACTCAGAAGATTTATTTTCCAGCTTTTATTTCCTCCTTCCGAAGACAATAAAACACCACATTGTCTTCCTTCTGTATATCGGCTTCCCTCAAGAATATCAAACTGTTGGGAGGGAAAGACCGGGCTACGGAAGCTCAGGAGGCACAGAAGAGGCGAAACTCAATTTCTGCAGGAAAACATTCTTTTTTAAATAAGGCTAAATAAATAAAAACTCATTAAAATAACATTCTCACATATTCAACAGGATCGTTGCATAATAATAAAAAAAATATATATAAATCATTGTAAATAAGAAATGATAAAATGCATTTGGAACTTTCCTCACCGTAATAGAGCTTTTTAAAATGTAATAAAAAAAAAAAAAACACAGATAAGCTTTATGGAATATTAGTAATGGCTAAAACATAAGAGGTTGTAATGAAGTCACTACCGTCTGCCGTGGATTTCAGAATTCCGAATGTCGGTAACATAGAACGAGATAGTTTGCAGCCGTTATTATAATCAGTTACACCTGTGCTTGTCACAATGCTCGCAATTACAGTAATAGGGTCTGTCGACTCAATTTGCTCTCCACTGTAGGTACAGTCTGAAGCGCCTCGTGTTCCAGCCAAAGGAAAAGCATAGTGACAAGAGCCATGGAAATGTCTATAATGATATCAATTTGTCGAGCTATAAAGCGAGGGATCTCCGTCCGTCTGTCTCCGGTCTTCGCTGTTCAGGTCGACCTACCTCTACGGGCACGTCTTTGCATCAGCGAGCAAATGAAATGAGTCTCGATTGTGAATGAATCTGGAGTTTTTTAGGCTTTTATTTCCCCCCCGCTGTCAGTCACTCAAAGCGGCGCGCGAGCGAACGATCATCCTTCAAATGTGAAGGATGATTCAATTTCTGTCATCCTGCAGTTGATCTCGGCAGAGAGACGCGCTGCTTTGTATTGTCACTGACGGACAACTGATTTAGGTGTTTGCTGAAATGTCTCGTCCGACTGACTCCCATCACTCGAAAAAAAAAGGCAGTTTAAAGCCTCAAATAATGTAGTTAATTCAGGTTGAATGTGCTACCGAGTGCTCAACGGGGACCGATTTAAGTCAAGATTTACCAGGGTGGCCCATTTTGGGGATTTCAAGCAGTAAAAAATGAGACTTTAACGACATAATCACGGAACAAGATACCGTATTGTAAAAATCCATTCAGCAAATCGTTGCTGTTGCATGTTTTCATGGCTGTTTTAACACGGGCATTCCGCATGTTGCATTTTCGCGTAAAAACCCCCCCCCAAACTTACCGAGATTAACTTATTTGAAGCACGTTGCTCCTGTTGAGACTGTGGACTGCTTGCAAGCCTTCCACCCCCATTGTTCCTGGAAGAATCTCTCATGGTATTGTTTTCCCCCAGAAAAATAAATAAATAACTAAAGACGAATGTGGCTTCAAGCCTCAGACCCTCAATCACACACTGCTTCTCTTTCGTCCCCACACAGTGCCTATGGCATGCCCCGGCATGCTTTTCTCGCCGACTTGCACCAAACAGTGAGGGCCGGGGCCAAAATAATTTGTATCTGTTCAATAAAACATTAAAGACCATCATGCCATGTCCTGCTCTCCTCCCCTCCCCCCGTTCTCCCGTTCTCCCCTGCTCTCAAAGGTCTTGTTAATGTTTCAAAACTGCACATAAGACGGAGCAGCCAGACGATTAATTTGAAAGATACCCACAGGGTACCTGCAGGATTTTTTTCCCTTGCTCCTCTTGCTTCTGTAGTGTTAACACCTAGCTTTCTTCAGAAATGAGAAGTGGAGGGGTGGTGGGCCAGGGAAAGAGAGGGGGTGAGGGGGAAAAAGGCGTACAAAGTGTACCCTGCAGTTATAAAACAGAGCGCTTTTCAAAAACAGCCTTTTGATATGTGGAATACGCCGAAGCAAAGTGGGATAAATGTTTTAAATGCAACAGATTCCTTATTTGTAAGAAGTGTGATGATTCCATATATCCACATTAAGTAGCACATTGCTTCTTTTTTTTCTTTTTTTCTCCTTTATGCTAATTCCCCCTGTTTTCTGCCTCATTATCATTCCTAATAATATCATCACAGTAATTTCCACAGTATTTATCATTTTAATTCATCCCACTACACTTTGTGTGGGCTGCTGTCCTACTTATCAATGTGCAGTGATAACACTTTTGAAAAAAATAAGCTGAGAAGCATTTGACCTGATTAAATTCAATTAGATTCATACAGCAGACATCACTTCAAGGAGATTTAAATAAAAAAATCCTCTCTTGCTGACTCGTGGAAAGCAGTCTTGAAATATTTACGATGAATGCACAAAACAAGATGCAGAGGAATTATGTATCGAATGCATGTCATGTCGGTCAGTAAAGGTCTGTGTGATGAATTCAAATAACAAACATTGATTGTTTCTTCACGTAGGCCTAAATGTGCCGTAACTCCACGCTCTGCCGTGTTGACGTCGCCTGTGTGTCTTAGTGCTTATTATTATTTCCCCAATTCCTCTTTTTAAAGCAGCTCTAAATGCTGAGCTGTGAGAAACTAATGCAGGGTGCATTCATTTTAGATAAATAGTTTAAGCTTGGGCGAATAAATGATTTATTTAAACTCATAAATAATTTCATCAAAATATCCCAAAGCACTTTTTGCCTCATTGTACATCATTTTCTAAGTATGCGAGATGAGCCCTCATTTATTTTCAAATATCACACCATGTCTCTTGTAAATATGTATACTGGTCTTTCTACTTATTTATTTTACAGATCCGATTTTAATATTTCATTCTCAGCATAAAGTTGTATTTGTTTCCAAGGGCACGATACCATGAAATAAATATCAGAAGTATAATTACCAGTCTTAGCGTATTGGAGGGCATGATTTATTTAAGAGAAACAGATTTCGTACATAAAGCCAAGGCCTAATTTTCGGAGCTGAGCGGTTTGAAAATGATAATCAGCGGATCTTTCTCGCGTGGCTAAAAGGCTGCAGCTCGACAGCACAGTTTAGCTGGATGACTGGAGGGTTGCCGGCTCCCACCATATGGTGACAAACCTGGTCACGGCGCCCCGAGCCAGGGATTAACTGTGGATTGCTTTAGTAAATATTCCTCTTAACTGTATAACGATGCACAACACAGACCTAAAATGAGGATTAACGGTTCAGACGCCGCTAGGAACTTAGCAGCCGGTACGCGCTCACGCTCCAACGACGCTAACACGAGAACTGCCTCCTATATGTGCTCGAGAAATGACATTAAGTGTAACACAGATATTATAGAGAGAAGAACATTATATAAATAATACATGTAATGCCTCGTGAGATAAAGAAAAAAACACATTGAGTTACACGTCTCAGCGGTTGACTTCTCTTAAGGCGTGAGTGGGAGGGGAAGTGTTACAGTACAAGCTAGCTTAAATGTCCGTGCTACTCGGAGCAGTCTGCTGCTTGTGCATGAGGTTTTTTTTTTCAGACACTGAGTGGGCTGCCGCAGCGTTTGCACATGTGGAAAAAACGAGCCTCGGCATGCCCCGAGTGGGACCCGGCGTCGTTTGACCGGCGCTGGCCTGTTGCTGTTGCAGATTAGAACCCGTTGAACTCCTTGAGCAACGTTGCTGAGGCGGAAAAAGCGGCTGGAAGGAACGAGAGAGGAACGCAACAAAAGTTTTCTGAGACGATACGAAGAGGGGAGAGAAAGGGAGACGGATAATTAGCGGACTTGAAGCGAGTCAAGCGAGAAGACAGATATGGAATTCAGTGCGGCGAGAGGTTCAGACGGGTTTAGCCTAGCTTAAAACGGTTAGCCTCGGTCAAAAGTGAAATCTGCTTTACGAAAGCAACCGCACATCTTCACATCCGTGAGCAGTAAGCTAGCTGCTGCCGGGTTTGCTTCCACGCCTGTGTTTTCACACAAGTTAAACGTAGTAAACGTGCAGACTGTTGGGGTTCAGAACACTTGTAAATACAACAGGCTAACCCCTTTTCCAGACTTTGACATAATGTTAGAGCTGAGGTTTTTTGGCAGCAAAACAAAGGGGAACAAGTATAAATATAATGTCACCTCAAAAGGTTTATCTAGCAGACATGCAGTTGCCTACATATCATAAAGATACAACATTATAATTTGCTTGAAGTTGTCTGGTGAATATCAAATCATCCGATATTCAATGTGCTTTAACCTCCGTTTTGTTCTCCACCAAACAAAATATCTGGCACTTTAGCGGAAGAATGCTCCAATTTATCACGTTACTGGATATTTTTGACTGCCATCCCTTGTAGGGAGTAGAACAATGTATAATAAAGAATCTGATATATAGCTTATATCATATATATATATATATGTCTCTGCTTAGCTGAAACTTCAAAAAGCTTTATTTTCTGTGGTGACTTATTGTCTACTGTACAGCACTCACAATATACTTGTTTACACTGACATTTGGTTAATTTAAATATGTTATAGCCTGCTTTTTATCTTCTCTGTTTATTTATTGCACTTTGATCTTTTAACTGTTGAAATGTTTAGGCCCCTGTTATTTCCATATTTTGTTAATTGACTACTGTACTGCACTTTGCAATATAAATAAATAGTACTTACTTACATGCTCTGAGCAAAGTAAAATAGGTGGGAGTAATATAAAGATGTCATATTGTAAATCACTTATTGCCCATTTTCCAGGGTTGTTACTTATGCTCAGCTGCGCGACGAGAAAATCAAATATTCCGATGTTCTCGGCTGCCTCTCAGCCTGATGTGTTAGCGCTGAATCGTTAAGTTCACAGCAAGATGTCTGCTGTGGTGTGGGACACAAGAAGCTCTGGAGTTAGTGCATTTACAACCAGCGAGAGGAGATAAATGCCTTTCCTTCCAAAAGGTTTACCGCAGAGCCATCAACAATAATCAACAGTAATGGAAAAATCTCTGGCTTGTTCGAGCACGCTCATCCACCCTGTGCGCCCCCGATGCAGGAGCATTACATGCTATAGATAAAGCAGCATTTGCACTGATTCATGGTGACAATCCTGTAATTACACACTTTTTCTCTGACACTGTCTCTAAACGGATCTCTATCGACTTGAAGAACATGATCCACAGAGAGTTTTTGAGCCAGTTAGTTTGCGCTGTAATGCTATGCTGATGAAATGCATCTAGGGATGTTCATCTCACGAAGTAGATTGAGTACTGAATTGACCAGATGTGACCAATCCACATTAAGTACAGTTTTCTGTTCTGCTCCGTTTATCTGTATACCTACTTCCAATACCGCGCCACTCACTGCATGTGATTCACTGATATGTTTAATGTCTATGTGAAAACAGGCACACTGGATGTTTTCAACAGAGACTGTATACAAGGAGTTGACTTATTCACCTTAAACCCACTGGATTATGCACTATGGTTTTGTAGCCTTGAATTTGGCATTTTGGCCTTTTTTACAACCAAATGCTCAATAAGACATTTTATTAGGCAACTAAAACAGTTCCAATTACTTTTCACAACTAAAAACACACTGAAAAGAGTTAAATTTGTGCGCAAAACAATACGGATAATGTAGTGGTAGCAACCTGTCAATAACAAGGTAGACGCTTTAAAAGCAAACCCTGTGTTATCGTCTGCTTTACTCTAAACAAGACCATAATTGAGTAATTTTGTCATAGACCTCCATACAATCTGTCTTCTTTTTGCAACTAGTGGCTATTGGAGAGAATGCAGGTTTAAGGAATTTCTTTTCTGTCATGTAGACATAGCAGCAGCCTGACATGTAGGGGATGAAAGTACTTAGTTTGTGTATCAGTATTGGGGAGAAACAGATAGATGCATCTCTATGCAGCTATCCAGATTAAACACCATATCAGCATTAGCAGCCTAAACAATTTCCTTCAACATAGCCGATAGCTATTCATAGGCTGAATGTTTGAACACTATTTAAAAAAGAGTGACAGCAAAGATGAAATCATTTAATTTGGTCTTTCAGCTCCAGATCCTAAGAGTCCATCTGACACCATAAAATGAATGGCAATAAAATTGAGTGTAGTTTTAACTTTTGAGGATTTATTTTTAGCAAGAAAACAGAGTATTAAAGAGTATAAAAGAAGAGATGTAGAGAAGATACTTTTACTGCATGGTTTAGCTCTCGCTATATAATCTATGCATGTTTTTCAATAACTGCATAAATTACATTTGATGCCATTCCCCTGGAAAATGTTTTGGATTATCCAACACAAGCATTTGGTGTCACCATATAAATGGATCCGTCTTGTTGTTTTACCATCTTCACTACGACGCATTAGGAGCTCTTTCGAGCCTGTGAGCTGTACATGAAGGGCTAAATGTCAAGTATTATAAGTTGAGGGCACTTAGAACGACTGGAGGATATTATGAAATTAATTATCCTGTAAAGTACATTTTATAGCAAGGAGAAACTGACACATTGATTAATGAGCCTGAAGGTGTTTGCTTGTAAGAATATCAATTAATCTTTTTTCCTTTTTTTTTACATCCAAGTGGAGTCATTAAAATGAATGAGAAAACCTCGAATTAGCAAACCCAACAAACGCGCCGAGCGCCACAGCGTGATCACGGGGAGAAACGGCGAGAGACGGCTGTACGCGGCGGTCGGCGAGGCTCCCGGGTCACATGGTCCGCCTCCCGACGTCTACGCTCCACATCAAACCCACATGCCGTGCCAATTAGCAACGCGGGCGAAGCGCCGGGGTCACGCACTACCCTTCTCTTTATTTACCTCTTTAATGAAGCTCAATCACTTCTATTTCCCTGTAGAAAAAAGGAGAAAAAAAAGGACAAAGCAGGGAGTGAAATGGGCTGTGTGAAGACAGGAGAAGGTGGTGGATAGAGGTATAAGAGGATATCAAAGACAAGTAACACCCCCAAAACAAGGTTTCTCTTATTTAAAGCCTCGGCGAGTCCACAGATGTGAGCCGGACTTTTCCCTCTCTCAGTGATTCACTTGATCCTTTGCATTCGGCTACCTGCTAGGGTTAAGAAAAGCCTTCCCATTGTGCAGTGCTCTGATTATTTAAGATGGGCTTAAGGTTGCATCTTGGGAACACACCGGGTTTTAAAAACAGTCTCAAAGCCCAGCTCAATTACGACAGAGAGCGGGGTGGAGGATGGAGAGGTGGGCCCCGGCCGGTCACCGGGGAGGGGGCCTCCGTGGGTCTGACAGTACAATGAAGAACAGGCCAGGTATCAGGGGCAAGCTGTTTCTCAAGACTACAGCGCCGACTGTTTTCGCCTGCCCTCGCACTCGACCTCGTGCTATCCGGCTCTCTGAAACCACGCAGGCAAAAAGCTGTTGGCGAGACCAGTTAAAAGCCCCGTGGTGGACGCGCGCCGTGCGAACGGAAACGCGGGAGCTGACACTGTGGGGAGATGAAGGAGTTCTCACAATGGTGGCAGATCTGCAGCTCTGTCCATTGATCTACTGTCAGCTGCTGATGCCGAAATAATATTGTCTAGATTAAAGGTTTAATACAACATGTACGTTGTCATATTTGCATTTTTTTCATGAAATTATCAATAATATATATATATATATATATAAATATATATATAAAAAGGAATATGCCTTTCATCTACTGGACAGATGTCTTTTCCCAAGCCTACAACTCAGTACCGTCTATGGAGCTTTGATAAATGCTGTAATCAAACATAGTAAAGGCCAGCATGTTACATTTTCTTTCATAGAATAATAGACATTACTTTGATCTTTGCTTTGAGTGGAAGGCTACTCTATTATCAAGGAACAGCCTTTTTCATTTTTTTTATTATAGAAAATGATATTGTCACTTAACTCAAAAAAATAAATAAATATCGAGGCATCATTCGCAGCATAATATGTAGATCAAGGGCAATAATATCTTTTGACACGTACTTCTGGGTAACATGCACTTGCATTATCAGTAGTACATCAACCAAGGAGGCAGAATCAAAATAATTATTGTCATTTTCATGCATTTGGCTCTTTGTATGCAGGGGAGAATACACACGGTTGGATGACGAAGTAGCCAAACTGGCTTTATTACACCTACAGCTCTTTCAAAAATGATTTGTTGGGACTTCCCGCAGTAAACTCAATGTATTTGCAAGACTTATTCATTCACTATATACTGAGCACACACGGTGGATTTAAATATAGTCAGAATCAGGTAGCCTGAAACCCATGAAGAGACTCTTAATGTCTCTCGATGTCAAAGAAATGCCTGGGATGTGAACACAGATGGTAGTGAATTACCCTCCCTGCCCCGAACACACACACACACACACACACACACCAATGCAGACTAAACACATCCTGGAATGACAGCCTGACTTACTCCATCACTTACTTCCTTAAAATGTCTCTCCTGACAAGATACGGCTTTGCTGTGGGCTTGTTGGAGCCCAACATTGCTGCTAAGTATGGTATATATCTTTATGACATCCATCATTGGTGGAAATCCACAGACAATAACCATAGCATTACACACACCCTGCAAAAGCCACCACCTCTTGATACCGGGCTTGTTTGTTGCCTCCATCTCCGGCAGAGGCCTCTCCACTTGTGAGCCGCAGCAGACGACTCCTGAGGGCCAGGTGTTACCTACAACGGAGCAGCGGTGCAAAGCCATCTTAAATAAGCAGATGCTTTAGCGGGGCCCTCGGTGCAGCAGAGGATCATTATTTTGAGGTGGAAAAATCCAGTTTGACGGATGAGCCGCGGCCACAGAGAGCCACATCGCTGATACGCCACATAACGAGATCTCAGAAGAGTGAAGCGCCGGCTCATTACATATCAAAACAGACCGGGTGGAAGGATTTATTTGTTTTGTTGCAGGGGGTGATGACTCTATTTCATGGGATCCAAAGCCCTGCACAAGACAGCCACAGGTTCAGGGGGTGTTATCACTGGCCTCAGTGATGAGTCCAAAGCAAGCCCCCCCCCCCTCACTCCCCCCCCCCCACCCCCCCCTCCATCTCCAAACTGGGAATACCACCGGATCAGCAGAGATGTCAGACCAATTTAATGGGTGAGTCACTTAGGTGTTATTAAAGTGTGCCTTTTTGCTGCAGGGTGGGAGCAGCGATGTGGTGTTAAAGAGTAAAAACTTCAAATAGAAGGAACATTTCTATTCTATTATTTTTTTCTCTCTCTTAAATTCCTCAAACATCCCCATAGCGGTATTATTTTTGCCGCCCGATATTAACTTTTAGATGAATTTAAGTCATATTTCAGTTGTTTGATTATTGTTAGCTTTAATGAAGTTTGATTAATTTCAATATTTTAATTTTGTTCATGCCTTGAAAACATTACGTGACGCGTCGCCATCTTTGATGTGTACGCTTGTCATGGTTAAAGGCGTTTCTCAGTCCCAACTATGGGTGTTTGAAAAGCTTTATTCACTCATCAAAAATACCGTAAATGTTTTGGCTTTATTTTGAGACAAGCAGCCAAAACATCAGATAGCATTTACACAGGAATACTCCTTTTAAGATGACTCCCTACATTCCCACTGAAAGCATATTAGCGCAGACGACAATCAACACAACGTTAGCATTTATCTACAGCTAATATAACGTTAGCTCATCATATATGTTGGCCTGCATTTTTGTTATGGTTCGTCTCAGTTGCTGCCGCTTCTTGTTTAGTTTAGTTTATTAAGGATCCCCATTAGTACACACCGTAGTGGAAACTATTCTTTCTGGGGTCGAGGCAAAAAAACATCACAATACAATACAAATACATAAAATGCAGTACAATTCAATTCAATTCAATTCAGTTTATTTGTATAGCCCAGTTTCACAAATTACAAATTTGTCTCAGAGTGCTTTACAATCTGTACACATAGACATCCCTGACCCAAAACCTCACATCGGACCAGGAAAAACTCCCAAATAACCCTTCAGGGGGAAAAAAAAGGGAATAAACCTTCAGGAGAGCAACAGAGGAGGATCCCTCTCCAGGATGGACAGATGCAATAGATGTAATGTGTACAGAAGGACATATTTAGAGTTAAAATACATTCAAGGAATCTGACAGAGTTTATCAATAGTTCATATTTAGGCATATTCCACGATGGAGAGTTTGGAGACCTCCCAAGTGGAGGAGTGGGCGGAGTCCCAGCAGGGCAGTGGCACAGCTGGCGACAGGAACTCACGATCCAACCATCGAAGGTCCATCAGCAGATGGAATCTATGCCGTCTCATAGGGTCCGATGACCCCATGAGACGTGAAGTCAGAAGGACTCCGGGGAGAAAGCAGAGTTAGTCATGTGTGATGGAGAGATGAAGATTCATCCATAGGAGAAAGAAAAGAGGAGAGAGGTGCTCAGTGCATCCTAAACATCCCCAGCAGCTATAAGCCTATACCAGCATATCCAGGGGCTGGACCAGGGCAAACCTGATTCAGCCCTGACTATAAGCTCTGTCAAAGAGGAAAGTCTTAAGTCTACTCTTGAATGTGGTGACTGTGTCTGCCACCCGGACTGAAGTACAGCATGATCAATCATCACAAAAACACTTAGACTTAGAAAACAACATTTACATTAAAAATAAAATAATAATACCCAAATACCTAAAATAATAACCTAATCTACAATAATTTCCTTTCTGATTATTGCTGCCTTAAATTGACTGCGGATGTATTTACTTCCCAAAAATTATCACTTTTTTTTCCTTATGTAACATTAGCTAGCTAGCTGGTTAGCTTACTGGCAGAGATGTAGCATTACTTAAACGGAACATGCTGCTTTGAGTGCAACAGTACGAGCAGCTAATTTAACGTTTGAAGAAAGGTATATTTCTGAGCCTCCAGATGACATTTGTGGATGTATTTACTTCCCAAAAATTATCACTTTTTCCTTATGTAACGTTAGCTAGCTAGCTGGTTAGCTTACTGGCAGACACGAAGCATTACTTTAACGCAACATGCTGCTTTGAGTCAGTCCAACAGTACAGCTAATCTAACTTTTGAAGAAAGGTATATTTCTGAGCCTCCAGATGAAACATTTTGCCAAGTAGGAGCATACTGTACACACGGAAAACACAAGCGTTGCTCGGGCTGCTCTGTCCCGGCTTTAATGTGCAGTTTAGAGGGCGATTACTGTACCTGCGAGCCTCTGTGCGGTCAGACAGAAACATGACCAGTCGAGAGAGGGGTCTTAACCTCAACATCCGTCATCACTGATTAATGTCTCATCTAAATCAAGCCGCCATATTCCACCATTGCTCTTTCTCTCAACCCTCCATGCCTTCTGCGCTAAGGACCCGGTGATTGTCATCGAATGTGACGGCACGGCTATTCCCAGGGTCAGCCTGCGACTGCAGTTTAACCTTGTTCCACGCCCCTCCTCTGTCCTATCGCCCTGCCGTTCATTGCGCATCCATCTACTGCTGAGGAGAAAAAGAAGAGGTAGAAAAAGAAGGGGGGAAAAAAGCTTGTCTGATCCGTTATGAAGGTGTTGTCAAACGGGAAAGCAAGGCAAATGTTGGAGGTAGTAAGTGGTGAAAAGAAAGGTGGTAGAAATTGAAGCATTAATGAGGGCCGGCATCGGGGAAATGTTATCTCGAGTTCTCATTAGTAATTTTTCCGAGAGCTTTAAGACCTCACTTCACGAATGAAAAGAAAGGGACCGCACAGGGTCGCCAGGAAATTTATAAAGCAGATTATTTAAACCTCGGGATGAGCACACATTCTTTATAAATCTAATCCAATCGAACCCATTAGTTCTCTAATGCTAACCGTCATTGTCCTAGCTAGCCAATATTTAACGACAAAGTCAGCATAGGCTAGACTTTCACCCAGCAGACCTTTGTTCGTGTCCATGTTACACGTCAATTATGTAACGTATTTTAATTAAATCGCAGTTTCGTTCGAATTCCCAACGTTAACCACATATCCTGCATGTTGGTACATTACACTGACACCAAGGGGTCCTGACAAAGCCTCTGTATGTGACGAGTTGAGTGCGAGAATATGTGATGTGTTGAATTGGAAGGCAAAGATGTATAATTGTTGAATATACATTTATTCCTCTTTTCTATCTATGCACATATAATAGCACTCTCTTTTAAACACAAAGTTTGCCATTGAGCAACTTTATCCTTTCAACTTTAGTTCTAATATATTTTAAAATTGACTTTCAAACACTCTCTTGGCTTCAATTAAACCGGCGGGGCCTTTGATTTAAGTTGCAAGGTAAAAAAAATAAAAAAATAAACTCCTGTATCAATCAATTTGCCTCACTCCTTTCATTTGTGAAAACATGTAAAATATACTCTGGCACCTGATGACGGGGGAGCAAGGCTAAATCAAAGCGTATTAATAATTAACTCTAATTAGCGGCGTGCGGGAGAGGTGTGATGCCTGTTTTTCGATGGCGGTGCTCGACTCCTTCCTGAACCTCCGCCTGCGCTCGAGATCATCCGCGGCTCCAGATGACAGACTCCAGAAGGAGGAAGACAAACGCTCCGTTGAGGGAAGGCGCCAGGTCAAAGAGACAGGACTAACTTTTTTTTTTTGTATCTTCTCTTTATTTATCACGTTCAGTCAAAGAAACTCGGAGAAAGAGAGAGAAGGGGGAGGAGTGGGGGAGACGGAAAGAGCAAAGGCAGAGACAAAAGTGTAGCCATTTGTTACGACTTCAAGTTAATTAAGGAGCTTGTTGTGAGACGATTGGGGGCACCTGCATGTGTAAGGTTTTAACTGAGCGAGAGCATTACGGGGCCAACTGCTGAAAAAAGGACCTGAAAGGAGCCTTAATTAATGTCTCAGCAGGGGTGGAAGGAACACTGAGACGGAGATAAAACCCTCACAGGCCCAGATCCAAACCGGAGCTCTTGCAAGCTGGGAGAGCGTTTTAATTTCAGAGCATTGCATCACCGCGGATTACCTAACAAGCGCAAGTGTCACTAAGCCAACAAACATCATTCGGACCTCGAGGGGTAAATTAGTCTCTTTCCTCACACCGTAAAACAAAAAAAGGAACACAACTAATTTCCCCCTATTCCTTTTCAAGAAAAGCAGGGATCCGCCAGAATATTTTAATTAGAAGTGGATGTTTGTAAGAAGCGCCTGGTCCTACATTTCGCTAACAAAGACAATTCATCTCATATTTGGTGCGGGGGGGGGGGGGGGGGGGTCTGATTACAGCGAACACTTTGGCCCTCTTCGCTTTGATGAATCGGGCGAGTCACGTATGCGGATTTAGATTTATCTTCCTGACCTTTTGTATGCAAAGGAGACACGTTGTGTATAACCATAATGTGACGCCTCAGAAAAAGAGGTCAGGCCTGAGAGAAAACAAGCCTCCCTTCTTCCTCTCCTCCTCGCTGATGAGTCTATTGTTTTGCCTCGCGATGGCTCCTTTTTAAAAAAAACATTATTGCTGAGCTCTGGGATTTAATGTTGCCTCGGACTTAAAAATTGTGAGGTAGCCCATAATCTGTGATGCTCAGATCACGCGTGGAAAAACATTCAGTAGATGTAAGTGTGACATTTAACCCTCCTATCTTAGAGCGGACCAATTTTATCCGTCATCTTTACAAAAAAACTTCCTTTGAAGTGAAACAATGAAAGTAGTATATATAGATGATATAATGCAGCTGCGTTATTTATGTTGAATGAGTTAGAGAACAACTTAACAGACATTACTTGGCTGCTATAATTGATATTTATTTTGAGCATAAATAGTTTTTACAAATGCAGTTTGTGAAGAATCCATTTTTAAGTCAAGCTGCAATTAAAATACTTGTTTTGTAATTGAAAACATGTAAGTGCAATATTATTGTAGGCAGGCGCTAGAAACTGCTAATAATGCCTAATGTTGCCTAGTCCCATCTGTTATTACTCTTTCAGGATAGATGCTACTGTTGAGAGGAGAGGTATGGAAGCCCAGTTGGGACAATATGTCCATTTCATATGTGTTGTGTCTTAGAATTGCCATATAGTAATTATGATGGGCTGTTTACAAGAATTGGCCGTAGTGTTGTGATGGTGGAGCTAAGTAGACATGTTTATGATAGTATTATTACATTAAATTTTCCTGAATTTAGTTTAGTAAGCATAGAGTCTATTTGACTCTAAATGGCACCATACTTTACGGAGTAAACATCACGCTGTACTGAAGAATACTTGAAACTAGAGATTGAGACCATAAACTCATGTTCACAATGTTTACTGAGGTAATGAATTAATTGAGAAGTAGTCATTTTCCCATAGACTTCTACACAATCTTCTTTTGGGAACTGGAGGAGTGGCCCCCTGCTGGCCATTTGTGAGAATGCAGGTCTAAGGCATTGGCTTCACTTTTCAGAACTGAAATTTGAGTCAGTGCTAACGTATCAACTAGGCTAATTAGTTTCCACTTTCTGAGTGAAAGCTACAGCTTCGAATGTTAGTGCACACAAGAACATTGTACCTTTTGAAAAATAAAAAAAATGTGCACGACAGCTTTAATATTATTACATTTGCGAGAATATATCTGCTTAAGAATCAGCAATATTTATGTGGCAAGGTGTATTCTTTTACTAAAATGTAATGCGTATCATCAACATAAAAGATGTCCTCAGAAATGAAACAGGATCCCCCCCCCCCCCCCCCCTCTGGATTACAGGACATACTCATTACATTTGAATGTTTCATGGTGTCAACAATACATACATTATCGTAAATCCCAAATCAGGACGGGATTAAGCCGAGCAGACGTGTGAACATATGTGTGTGTGTTTGCGAGGGGATGGCAGCAAGCGCTTTAAATATTAATACCTTTTTTTTTCTTGCCATACAAAAAGGCGACAATAATGCGGGGTTGCAAGAAGGCACCTCCTCCTCCGAGAGGTCTTTGGAGAGAATGAGAAGGAGAGGAAAGAGAGAGTGTCCTGTCATAATTAAACATGCATGGGGCCCCCTTTTTTTTCCTTTTTTCTTTCTTCACAGACGCTGTTTGTTCCGCTGGCCCGAGTTTTGACAGGACGCCAAAACAAGCCCAGGTGGAACAGGGTGTGCAAACAAGCTTGTGAGTACAGGCATGAAACACACAAATTAGCACCTAGACCAGATGAATATGCAAGCGCTGGGATCAGGGCCGGCCCCTGCTGTCCCGTGATCCGAGCACGAAGCCAAGTCGGGTGAGAGAAAGAAAACCGACAAACAAAGACGAGGCACGTGCTTCTCCAGGTATAGGCCTTAAGCTCTGAAGGTCCGTCTTTGCCACAAAATATACCTGATCAACTGACATTTTTAATCAAGGCACACTCTACACTTGTAGAAATCTTAAGGTCCAAAACGTTTCAGTCTCGATGTCTCTTGGCCCAGGCAGCCAATCAAATTGAGCAGAATGAGGGCTGTGCTACCAACGGATGACTGCTGTACGGTTTTGATTCGGTTGTGACAGACAATGGCAAATGCAGACGGAAGGTTGGTATTGTTTTTTTATTTTTATTCGGATAAATCCTTTCCTCTTCTTTATTCAACATCAGAGCAACGTCAGCTTGAATCCAATTTTTTCTCAGCGTGATCGGGGGCCTCACACACCTAGCCTGTGCAGAACAGGACCTGTTAATGCAACTTATTTGGTTCGGTTTAGGAAAAGATAAGAGATTCGGTTCAAATTGTTCTTTTTTTTTACGTGAAATAACTGTTTGTTAAATAACTTAAATATGTGCGGTGAGTTAAATACGCACGTTACCCAACAATAGCAAGACTAAGAATAAGCCAACGTTAACTGGAACAGCGGTCTCCTGGGGGAAAGTCCTGTGTTTGTTTGACCCGTCCAATCATCCGTCCAGACCTGGTCACTCTTGCTACATCATCACCCGATTTCCTTAGAGGTCCCAGCTCACGATTACTTGGATTATTATATAATGTATATATATATATATATATATATATATATATATATATATATATATA
>CM070102.1:5237500-5315000 GCA_036178185.1 Liparis tanakae
GGGACTACATGTGCTAATCCTAATCAGGACCTGTTCCCTGCCATGTAATGGAGTAGGAACAACCCCGAGCCGGGCGCCGGACACGCTGAGGCTACATTAGTGAATAATGTTTTCCGGCGCGGGACACCGTTTCTATTACGCTCCACATGCGGGACGGAAGAGCCGGCTGTCACTTTGAATTAACCGCCGAGCACGCCGTGCAAACATATCTTGTGTAATTGGAGTATGAAAAAAATAGGAAAAAAGGGAAGGAAGAAGAAGAAGCGAGTGAGCGAGGGTGGGTGGGGGGGAAGGCTTTTTTAAAAATAAGACTCGGGTCTTCTACGTCGCCGAGGCTGCATGTTTGAGACATTATGAAGCTTTTAGCAAACTGTCAACCTTCAGGACAAAAGGATTCTTACACTCCCCCCCCCCTCCAACCTCCGGAGGCGGTTTTATTTACTTATTCTGAGCCGGTCGGCTGGCTTGCCAGGAAACATACTTTTTTATTAATATTTTTTTTTCTAAAGCTTCTGCTGTTATCTGCCCGCTCGGAGCGCTGCTGCTGCTGCAGTGTTTCTTAAAAAATAATACAAAAAGTTTACCTGATTATATCGACATTTCTGCTGTATAAAAAAAAAATCTGCTGGCATCACGAGGACTGTGTTCTCCTATTGTCTCTCCGAGTTCACTCCCATCTAGGAGAGAGAGAGAGAGAGAGAGAGAGAGAGAGAGAGAAATCTCAGCGCAGAATCACTTTTCTGACAATAATTTATAAATTATGCACCGCTTGTGTTTGAATTGAGAAAGGCTTTCGCATCTCTTCCATTAACTCAGATTAAGATTTCATACTGATGCTGGGGAGAATGCTAGCAATATCCCCGTCTCATTTCAATGAAATTTTTATTAGTGCTTTTTCCTGTAGTACACTCCTATTGGGATGTCTGTGAATCTGAAGCTTGGCTTTGGACATGAACTCCCCTCAACCTGCCTGCCAGTGGCTCACAAGGTTTCAATATTTGATGGGCTCCGGCTAACTCAGCCGTGAGATTCCAGCTGCAGAGATTTAACTCTAATGTAAAAATTGTGAACGGATGAAAACTGGGGAAAGGGGGGGGTCATAAGTAATACATCTGTTCTGGGGGGGGGGGTTGTGGTAACCATCCACGAGGAGAAGAGAAACCAAATAAAGAGATTAATACTAAAACCAAATAAATAAAAGAATAGAGGGGAAAAAAAGGCATTTAAGAAGGAACACTCGACTCCGTTCTCCCTCTTTGTGTTTCCAAACTGAAAAGACCTCAAGCTATACGAGGCGAAAATATATCAACCTTAATCTTCCGCTTCTTCAATTGACTCCTAATTGTGTGCACTCTTTACCCCTTTTTGTGCAGCCATCAATAACGCCGGTCCCCTAATGTCATCCCTCTAAAGAAATGGGCATCACGCCACTTACACTTTATAGGCCAAATCCATTTCTTTGAGCATCTCGCTCTTTTTTCCTCCTCTTCTTCTGCTTCTCCGATCCTAACGGAATTCAAAGCATTCGGAAAATCTGTCCATTCAGCGCTCGCGAACGCCGCCGCGTTCTTCCCACCAAAGCGACTCCGGGGTCAGATGAGATGGGTCTGATGAACTTTGCGATTTTCTCCCATCCCTGCAATCTATAGCCTTCTCCCTTGAGCCATGTGCCGTCCGGTGTAGTGAAGACCGGCCGTAATGGCCCTGCTAACAATGCACTCTTTGTGCTGCATGAGGAAAAGCACCAAAAAAAACACACATATAAAAAGCCTAATGCCGAGGGGCAGGAGGCAGAAGAAACACTTTTAGTGCCTGCTTATGTATCTTTTCTTCATTCCATTATACGAGTGGAATCTGCTGGAAATATTTGTCTTGACAGTAGTTTAGCATCCTGCCCCCCCCCCCCCCCCCACACACACACACACACACACACACACAACTCCTCCAACCCTCCGTGAAAGATTAAACTATTGAAATTGTCGTAAGCACAGAAGCCACGCTCTTTTGTTACCGGAGAGTCCGCCGTGTCCTAAACTAACATTTCCCAACAAACTCGCACTGAACGCTGAAAGTTGTATTTTTTATTTATTTTTCTCCCCCCCCCCCTTCCTCCTCCCCTCTAGGGTAAAAAGGATTCATCAACTCTCAGAGGTGCCCACACTCGGCAGAGTGTAACTTCGACGGAGGCACACGCTTCCCCTCACACCGCAGTCATCGCTTCTTATTACCAATAATAACATTGCTCCTGTGGGAGCTCGGGGGTAAGTATGCCCCCCAGCACTGCAGCCCGTCTTACAGGAGACTCACCACACTGGACTGAACACGAGTCCTTCGCCGGCTCCCAACACCGTCAGCTGCTGGACATTCTCATGAGGATTAACTCTGTGTGTGCAGCTGAGATGTACAACCAGCATTGAATAATAGATTATATGTACATACATATCTATAGATATATAAAAAAAAGAGGCACTGTACAGTTGACATATTTTAAAATCACTTTCATTAACAGCTTCTAGACACCAAATGAAATCGGTACTTCTGCTTCTGGGCGGATCGGATCACTTGTAAAAAACGAGACACGAAATTATAATTTTTTCCTCATGAAAAATGTATCCCGTGTTATTTGTGGCGCGCCGGAGGAAAATAAACATTGACCTTGCGAGCTGCAGATCTTAAGTGCATTTTTTTTTTTTAAAGCGCCTGATCCAATCAGCTGACTGGACGGCAACCTGCTCCTCACCAAGTGTAGCCAATGAGAGGACAGGTGACATTCGTTTATGGCTGTTTTTTTTGTTTATCGGGTCATTTGAAATGTTCCGTAAGTTTGAACACATGCTTTACTTTCACTGTCATTGATTTGCCTTCATCCTCATCATCATCCTCATTATTGTTATTCATGGCGGCCAACTTCCCTCTTGTCCAGGTGACCCCTGGTGAAAACTATCTTTCTGGCTAATTCTGGCACATGTTACAGTAAATTATTATTACAATACCCTGTCCCTGAGGAATATACTGAATACATACAGAAATCAACAAAAAATGCTGAGGCAAAGGAGTCAAAATGGTTGCCTGAAAGTTCTGGATAATAAACCTTTTTATATAGTTAGCGGATAAAGAGTGAAGACAGTCAACGGAGGGTTGTGAAATAGAATTAAATCAATCGAAATGAACACATTAAAAACACGATTAAAGGAGCTTGTCTGGTGCCCCGGATTAAAAAAAGAAAGTTGGTGAATCACTGCAGATGATCCCTATATATGAAGAGTGCTGAAACACAAATATGACATAAATGTGTTTATCAGCCATTTGAGGGCCAATTCAGAAAGAACTAGAATGTTGATGTATGGTGCTCTGTAATTAGAATCATGTTCCATGTATATATACATATATATATATATATATATATATATATATATATATATATATATATATATATATATAGGGGCCAGGCAAGTAAATGTCCAGGTCACCGTGTAAACACGGCTGATTGTCTGGGACACCCCTTGTTATCTGAAAGTCATTTGCATCATTAACGCGGAAGGACACACGTCTCCTCTGGGAGTAGACGGACAGCTCCGGGGGTTTAAAGGCACACACACACACACACACACACACACACACACTGAACTATCAATAACTTCCACTAATTGTATGCTTTGTAATTAGAAGCATAATCAATTATGACATTGTTTTTTTTCGTCGTTGCCTGGGACAAAAAGAGACGACAACGGATGGCACGTCGGGATCTGCATGCGAGAAAAGAAATACATAACAAAAGTGCCCATGTGTGTGATCCCACACAACGTGGCGTGCGATGTATGGAGAGAGAGAGAAAAAAAAAAGCTTCCCTCTCCCGCCACAGAGAGGAACTTGATCGTTTGACCTCTACATTGTTGAACTGCAACTGATGCGCTTAATCGTCAGCTGTCACTTCCTATCTTAATTAATCCTAATTGACTATTGATGCGACACAACTGTTAGGCTTTATAATTAGTATTGCAATTTAGACCGGATAATCTAACAGGGCAGTCCAATTACTGCAGAGGAAATAGAAAGCTGTGAGGCAATAATTATGAAACAGTTGCTGCACAATGAAAAAAAAAGAAGAAAAGAAAAGCAGGACGGGGGGAAAGAAAAAACAAGAGTCTATTGAAAGAGAAATCCATGCATACATTAAGTAAATAAATGGGGGAAAAAACACACACACAATGGCAGATAATCTCGTCGGTTGTTTCGATGTGTGTGTGTGTGTGTGTGGGTGGGGGAGGGGGGAGGGGGGGGGAAACTAATTGAATTGATTGCAGCTATCAATAGCAAACAAATCTGTTGGGTTGTCCACGCTCGTATAATCTGACCTGATTCCTTCAGCTGTCGCTATCTGTGAGTAAGCTGCCACGCTATGTGAGAGGAAAGGAAAGAGGAAAGAGGAAAGAGGAAAGAGGAATGAGGAATGAGAAACAAATAAATCTGTCAGGCCGGGGCGTTTGCACGTCTCCTCGTTCCAGTCCTGATAGGGCAATTAATAAAATATATGTTAATTGGAGCTTAATTGTTTTACAACAGCGGTTTTGACAAGGCTGAGTGGGAAGGGGAGCAAGAGGGAGGGGAGGGTGGGGGATGGGGTGGGGTGGGGTGGGGGGTGGGGGGGGGCATGTCAGCGATATGTGAAAATGCGCGGTTGCTCCTCGGCAGCGTCGCCCTCAGCCCAACATATGGTCTCCTTTCCAGGCTTTGACTCCGCCACATAATGGGAGCCTGCTGTTTATTCTTTTTTTTTGGTTGAAACATTAGTGATGTCACTCCTCCTTTTGTCTCCTCAAGACAATAGCATGCTGCCTCTGCCTTGCAAGCGAGACAGCACCGACACCCCCCCCCCCCTCTCTCACCCCCCCCCCACCACCACCCCTAAAAGATGACATTTGAATATTAACAACAAATCTAAAACACACGATTTGCGCTCACGAAGACGTGACTGGATCCCGAGTCGTTTGCTTGACATCACAAGGGGTGATATTTTCTATATTTTAGTTTACTCGTCTTTAAATGTACTACATTAGAAAATGTATTATTTTAAAATGGCTGTTTAAAAAAAAAAAAGCTGGCAAATTATTATATTTGTTTGGCCTTTTTTTTCTCCTTTTTTTCCCCCTTCTCAGTGCATCACGAAATGAATTAGGACATTGAAGAAGAAAAACATTTGACAATTAAGCAAATGAAGCAGGTGCCCTCGCCAAACACCAAACACACGCGGCGACCACTTTTCTCGTTTCGCGACGCTAATTATGGAACGCTCGCCGAGCTCGAGAGCGGCTCGCCGACGATGATGATGAGGACGCCGTCTCGTCGGTGTTTGTGTGGCGGCGGCGCTGCTGTGTGTTCCTGTGCAGGCGATGCCAAGTGATTCACACACAAATGACCTGAGGGAGGCAGCAGTGCAGCGAACAAATGTGAGCACAGCATCTCACACTCCGAGTGTGCTTTAAAAGGCCATTTACATAGAGAAATCTAATTACCCCAGCTCTGTGAGAGAGTATTTGATCTCAATCTTAAACAGAGCAGAACATATTATTAAAGGGGGGGGGGGGGGGTAGTGTGTGTGTGTGTGTGTGTGTGTGTGTGTGGGGGGGGGGCTTTTCTTAGATGAAGGTGGCTTACTGAACAGAGGAATCAGCTTGTACACAATTCAGCTCTCCCTTTCCTTTAAAAAAAATAATATTTTCTAACAGATGAAAAGGGAAAGAACACTGATTTACTTGTGTCCTGGGAGGAGACAATGTGTGTGTGTGTGGGGGGGGGGGGGGGGATATGAAAATAAATAAATAGTCATAAAATAAATAAATAAATAGTCATAAAATGAGGGGAACTTTCGGGGGGACAATGGCGGGAGAATAAAGTCTCTCTCTCATTTGGTTGTTTCGCGCTCGGAGAAGCAAATGAAGAAGAAGAAGAAGAAGAAGAAGTTCCCCGTGTTCCTCCGTTATCTAACAACTTCCGAGCCGTTTCCATCGAGCAGCGACACGATCATAATTACAGCAGTTTTTTCCCACTCAGGTCAAAAGGTCATCACGTCACTTTTACAACACTTTTCGCAACATGGACAAATAAATCCACTTAAAACGTTCGTATACGTCCCGATGTACTCACAGGTTGTCAATTAACCCGATTCGTCATAAAAACATAACACAATTGAATTAATCGAGTTAGTTTGGAAGCACTTTGACATTGGAGAATTCATCTCACCAAACTTATAAAATAGAATATAAAACAGCTGAATTTAAGTATCGTGTATATTTTAAATACGTGTACGTCACACTTGACGACGCCACTCCCTCATCTCCTGCCAACGATCCAACGAAAGCGAAGCGGAGGTCATCGACACGCCATCCCGTCGCAGAGAGCGCTATTTTATGTCTCGCTTCTTTTCACGCACAAAATTATAAACGACAAATTTGTTCGGCGCCGCCGTTTTTTTCTCCCGGGGAGGAGCAGGAGACACCGGCGTGGACACGGCGAGGCCTGCGCCTCCTTTTTACGTTTACGGCCGCACGGCCGTAAGTGGGGTGCAGTGAGTGGACGATAAACAGCGAGGAGTCGCGTAAGTGAGCTCTCATTTACGTCCATATTGATGTTCTCCGTGTACGCGCAAGTAATTGCTGACATGCGCTCCAGACCTCCCTCCCTTTGTTGTGTTAATACAATCCAAATGCCCCGCCAATTTGTCCGACTGCATTCATGTAAGGGAAAAGGACGCTTATTTTTTTTGTTCCTCTTTTCCTTTCTCCTTTCGCCGGAAAAAGGAATCGTCCGGCGCTTCTCAACTTGCCCCTTATTTTCTATTACTAAAATTAGAGCTCTCTCGAAAATGACTGCATGAAAAAAAAAAAGGGGCCCGTGCTCTTTTCCGCTCTTTGTTCTGGCTCTTGCAAAAAAAAGCAAAAAAGATAGTTTTTGTTCTTCTTTTTTCGCTTTGACCTTTTCGTTGGTGCAGTTAAGCAGGATAAAAAATACAAAAAATAGACGGGGGAGCACTTCTTCTTGACCGAGCGCCTCTCTTCTCTTCAATCGTCGGGGGCCACGGACGCTGATAGTGGGGCTGTGATGATGCCATTAGCAAAACTATCAAACCACGGCGGTTAAATTACCCCTCTGCAATTACTCTGTCTTGGATCCCTCCGTCCTGTTCTTCTTCTTTCTTTTTTTGTTGCTTTTTTAAAACCAAAATTAACTTACGAGGCCTCCGCTCCGTTTCAATCAATGAACGCTTGACGCTTTCTTGCCAGACTGGTGGGGATTCACACACAGAACCACCAATATGACCACGAGATCCCCTCAGAGGATACCCTACCCCCCCCCCCTCACCTCCTAAGAACATCTCACACTCTTTCTGCCTCTTTTCCCCATCAAGACATGACTTTTTCTTTTTCCCGCGGACCCATCGGGGATCTACAGCATAATAACATCTGGAGGAGCCGATGGATTTGCACCGTGTTTTCGGGAGAAACCGTCGGCCAAGTCGGAGCGGCCAGCATGCCTCCGCCGCCTAATGGCATCGCGGGGGACACAACAATCGGGATGACTTCGTCGGTATCATCCGGGGGTGGCGGTAAGCCGCGGCGAGCCCTCCGCCCCGGTCCCCCGAAAGCAACGTGAAGTTCGCTCCTTCGCCAATAATCTGGGTCTGGGATCTCAAAGTCCCCGCGGGGAGCATTGTTGTTCCACCCGGTGAATCCACAGGCCCGACGTGTGGTGCGCTGCTCATTTCCGCAGCCGCCCCGTGGCTTCTTGTCGACTTTCTTCCAGCAGCCCATGAATACGGGCTGCGAGGCGGCCGGGAAGAGCCTTTTTCTCACCGAGAACAACTGAGGTGGTGGTTTAGTTTTAGAAGAAACATTCAAGCTGGAAATAACAGGAGTCACTTTTAAGACGCATACTCTTAGACTCATTGGTGGGATGTAATAAAGTACATTCACGTACAGGAAGAACAATCTTTCGGTGCTTTACTTGAGTATTACATATATTATTTAATAACTTTAGTCCCTTTGTAGATTGAGATTTTACATACAAGTATCAACTCATTATGAATGTCATTTACAAAACTCACCTGGCCAAGACATTTAAAATACAAAAAACAGACTGAGGAACACAGAAAATAATTCACATGAGAGACAACAGACTTAAAACAAACCATCAACCAAATAATTCAGTGCTCCAACTATCCTTAATCCAGCTTTTTAAATAATATTATACAACATTTTAACACGAAAAACCGATTTTTCTTTCTGCACAATGGGAGAGCATTGAATTGCTTTTCAGAGTATTTAGAATTCAGGAATTAAACAAAGTATTTCTACATGTACTCGTTGTTTCTGTAGAAGCCACCTCTAACTGTAGCAGTTGAAAATATATTGATATGTCCACTGACAAATTCCTCTTCTCTAAATCATATATAAAGGAACAGTGTGCAGTGTTTAGGGGGATCAATTGGCAGAAATTGAATATATTTTATGAATAAGGAACGTGTTGCTTTAGTGTCGAGTCACCCAAAACTAACAATCATTGTGGTTTCTATACCATGGACTGAGTTGTTTACATGTCAATAAGGAGCTGATCATGTTTCTACGGTAGCCCAGAACGGACAAACCAAACACTGGCTCTGTAGAGGGCCTTTTGTGGGCTTGTTTTGGCTCCTTCTGCATATGGGTGATGTTTCATTTGGTTGCAATCTGCCATCTGACCACTAGATGTCGCCAAATCGTACCCAATACAACGTTAAACTCTAAATTGATCATCAGTCACTTTTGCTGCAGGTGCAGTGGTGGAAGAAGTACTCAGTTCTTTTTAACTCAGTAAAAGTAGCACTACGTACCATTTAAAATAAGAAGTTTAAATATTGTATAGTATCCTGTATGAATAATGTTTCTAACTGTTTTATTAAGTATGTTTTTGTGAAAAACATCAAAAGTAAAAGCAAGAAAATGCCCCTGGTTATTGCGCCAAAATATTTGTAGTTGAGGTGGAACTATTATTGTTGGGTAGTTTAAACTACATACATCTAAAATCACAACATGTTTCGTATGTAACGTTTGAATTTGTACTAGGCACGATATAAAATAACTCTGAGTGAGTTGTGGCGAAGTTGGAGTATTAATTAAGTAGCAGGAAATGGAAATACTCGGCACTAAACCCGCCCTCACCCTGATAGCATGTCTAAATGCTTCAGAGATTTTCTCACCGTCCTGCAGTGCAAAGGCTTCAATGTAGGCAACTAATGACTTTTTTTCAGGTCACATAATGAGGACTTACAACACACTTACTGAAAATGTAAGCTTTCAATAAAACACAGCCGGGCTGAAAGCTGATTTTAAATGTTAATCATTTTATATGCGCAACCTGGGGCCCCCGTCTGGAGCTACCGACTCGCAGCTTAGAAGAGGTGCGGGCTCCTTCATGCCTGGACATTGGTTGTTATGTGTGGGTTTTTTCTCCTTCTTTTTTTTTCTTAAACCAAGCAGCAGAAAATCCAATTATTAGCAACAACCCAATTACTTTCCCCTCAGACTCAGCGGCTCAAATCCAAGGTTGGATTTGTGGATTAGCGAGGTTTACCGATAGACTCCTAAAAAGGGAAGCAACAATGTCGAATTTCCTGGCCGCCTGCGCTCTTCCGGGATTTAGAGTCAGAGGGTGACACGATCATTGAGAGGTGGGATAATGACAGAGCGGGAGCGGGAGGACGGGGTAGAGGAGCGCGGTCTCTGGACAGTAGATCACAGTTAGCCGAGGTCAAAAGTGCAAGTAGGGCCCGTCAATGGAGGCCGAGCCGCTAATAAAGTCGTATCGACTTTGCACGCCCGTGAATTAGGGCTGCGAGTTACTTGACACCGAAAGCACCGCGGCATTTGTAAGTCAATTAGAGGGGGTGGATGAAGCGCGGTGGCTCGCCTGTCACTCCGACCTGGGGAGGATAAAGCCTGGACGCTGACCTCTGACCTCAACCTGTCCTTTGACTTCTAACACCTTACAGGACACCTCTTGTACTGAAACGCTGATTCATAATGGAAACGGAAGACATTTTCCCCAAAAACACGTCAAATAGCGGGAACGCCCTACTCAAGGTTATGAAACTACCCCGTTAAGTGCTCGCGCTCCTACTTCCGTCAAAGTGGGTCAAAAAGTAGCGACGGAGGTGGGGGAGGGGGGTTGAAGAAATGAATTACTCATTAAATAAAAACACTTCAATCCCCCCTCTAATAAGAAGATCCATGAATGATATGTGCCACCTGCTAAATTCGCAAATATCCCCCCCCCCCCCTCTAAAAGCTTTGTAAGCTTCATCAAACTAATCGGAGTGGACAGCCGCCGCAGAATCTATCCGGAATTCTCCATTTGTGACTGCGCGGCGTAGGTGAAGTCTTTTGGCAATAATTGAGTGGAAGGTATGCCGTTCCCTATTAATGTGCAAGGATTAAATTTAACACCCGCCTTATATCATCCGGCGGGGAATCGCATTGCGCCAAAGCCCACAGTAACCTGAGGTATCGCTTTCATTATTGCCTAATTAACCTGCTAATAGCCATGTCCTTACCGACTCGTCTCTTTAATTATCCCAGCGCCGCGTTCAGGCTGTGTCAGCCGGCTCCCCCGTCCCATCGCATCATTTTATGAGATCAATTTCTGTTGGCTTTATTCCTAAAGACACTGTTTAATTAACAGCTATTTTCATCCTCCGCGAACATCCCCCCGTTCGTGATCGGGGATATTCCCTTTTCGACAACTCTCACCGTAGACAATTATGGCTGTGAGGTCATGCCGGGTTTCTTTTTTCCTTCCTTTCCGCAGGCGGGAAGGAGACGGAGTGAGTCAGTCGTGGTGAGCGCAGCCACTAGATGTCCTCTGCAGGACGGAGAGCTAAGCCTGAGCGACCCTGACTGGGGAGACGGCAACAAAAAAAGGCAGGAGTCATAGCGCTTCATCACGTGTTAGGGTCACTCGGGCGAGACGCTGTCATTAATTGTAATAACGACTGAGCGTCAAGTCTGTGATTCACAGCCGGCGACAAAACATTTGCGCCCGCTCAGCAGATTCGCGACCGTATTTTCGCTCAACTTTTCACGGCTCGAAGAAATACCGGTTGCCTCGCGAGTCGCACTTCAAAGAGTTCACGAGTTGCATTTCATGATTTCGTTAATGGTTCATGATTCACCTACTCATGCCTGACACGTCAGTTAGAAAGCATTCACCCCATCGGACCCTCACTCCCTTCATTTAAAGGCGTCCTTGCTGCATGCCTGAGGCAGGCGTGTCATGTATCGTTGTTTTCGGAATAAGCGGCATGTGAGTTGTATCTATGAATGTCCAATTTACACTTAATGCGTGTACCGTAACAATGGAGGTGCCCACTAACATTCATTCTTAGCAGATTGTGGACATTGATCCATGAAGGGCATCAGATATATTGATGTCCCTGGAATGTGTGAGGCAGGCTGTGATTTAATAAATATATTTATTGTCTGTGTTTGGATTCAAATTGAGCTACGACTTAAATTTATTTTGTATAACCCAAAATCACAAATTAGAAATTTATCTCAGAATTCGAAAGGGGGGAAATTTTGGCCAAATATTTACGGATTGAATGGCAACATATGAATATGTTGCCAGGTCATAACAAATCAGCAGGTCACTTTCTACAAATGAGTGAGTTTCATGATCTTTTTATCAATCAATAGGTAATTTCCATTTATTATGGTAATAGTTTGATAAATTATTATTTTCTTTTTTTAAAGCTAACTTTGCTCCATCTAAGATAAGAAACCCAGGGTATACCCTTGTGACGTATACTACATACATAAAAACATTTTGACAATCAAAATGACTTTTTGAGCTTTTTAGGAGCAAACAGATCGATTAAAAAAAAAATCTTTTGATCCCCATGTTACTAGTCTTTATGCTACTGTTAGCTAAGCTAAAAAGTGTATTTCTTCAAGTACGCATGTTATCTTGTTTATTTAAAACATACAAAAACAGTGTTGAAATGAGAGTTATATAAAGTCACGCCCGGAAATAGTCATGATCACAACCAGTATTATCAAGTTAAAACATTAAAAACATGTTAATTCATAGAGATAGTATATTTGTAGGCAATATTGGTTATATTTGAAAAAAGACATTCCAGCTTTTCCACTCTTTATGCTAAGCTAAGTTAACCAGCTGCTTAATGGCCTTACATTGAACAAACACAATATATTCCGTTTAATTTTATTACCTTTAATGGCTATTAACATTGATAACTTCAGACAAAATAAGAAACTAACAAGTATCTATCTACTCTTCAAGCTAAAGGTTCTTCTCACTCTATAACCATCTTCTAACTGATGTGTACGTAAATAAGTATCTATTAGTAAACACTTTATTAAGCATTAATGAACCCATTAGTCATACACATCTGAAGGGTGCCTTATGGGAGAGTGGTACCCAAATATGTATGGTTCCTCCATTATTTCCTCAGATGTTTCCATACGACAACAAAAAAGCTCTTTACAAAGAAAAGGTTCATGTCAGTGTATAAAGCCGGGACGGGAGGCAACAGTGCAAGTAAAGATGCAACTATCTTCTTCCATTTCCCTCTAGACACACAACCAGTGGAGCATTTAAGTCGCTAGACGCACAGCCAAGACTCAGACAAGTGAATTTATGTGTTAAGTTGGTGTCCCCCTCCCTCTCCCTCACTGTCTCCAAGGCCCAGCACAGATAGCAAGTTCCATTAGGAATTTCAAGTCGAATTAAGGTGCTTGGGGAGGACACATTAACACATGTGCCGCTTCTGTAGTTAAATGTCAGAATGGGAATGAGGCCTGTGACTTTATATTCCATTAGCCGCCGCCTCGTGTTTCCCTGCTGTGTATCTAAATAAATAATCAAGACAGCCTCCAAAACACGAATCATCTTTTCACAATAATAGAAAATTAATGTCTCTGCTTGGGTAAGTAAATTACACCGAGAACATCCCACAGCCGGAAAGTCACTGCAGAGAGACGATGACAAAGGAGGCATTATAGGCCACAGGAAGAAGGAACCCACTCATCCAGAAAATTCTGAAATCTGAATAAAAATGCCGGGGCTTTCAAGCTCTTCACGATCACCTTGCATGAAAGTATTATTCAGTTTGGCTTCTTATTAATTCATAAGCCATTAGTAACATATTTTCTCGAACAAAAAGCCCCTGACAAAGGGGGAAAAAGAGCGTGTTTGAGAGAGGTATGTGCAATTAACATTTAAGCACGGGCGATTAAAAAGGAGTCTCAAAGAAACGGCTTAGACTGGGGGTCTTAAAAGATGCAAACGGCTGGACTATTTTATGGGGCATTAGACAGATATATTTAAACCCAGCGGAAGTGTTTCTCTGCCATACAGTAAGCATAACACCTGTCATATAAATCATGTACACACTCGACCGCTATGAAAAAGAAAGGATGGAGCACAAACCAATGGCTACGCGACACTACCGCTTTTTTCTTATCTTCGATGGAGCATGGAGCAAAGTTAGCTTTCCAAAAAGTATATTTTGTCAAACTATTACGTTAATAAAGGGAAATTAGCTATTGATTTTGCACCTTACACAAACTAAAAAGGTAATGAATCTCAGACCCCGTTTACACGATGGGAAAACGCACATATTTTCATGTGTTTTGGCCTTTCATTTACACAAAAACGGAGGTTTTACCACGGAAAACGATCATTTCTAAAAAAACTCCGGCCAAAGAGGAGGTTTCTGAAAACTCTATTTTTGTGTTTGCGTGTGAACGAGGTCAAACAGAGTTTTAGGTGGTCAAACGTCACAGCATGTGACTAAAAATGCTTCACGTCACGTGAGCGTCCTATGGGACGTATGCGGACGGCGTATTTATGCGGATTCATATAAACAGAAACTTTTTTGAAAACGACCTTATGTGTACAACGCTATTTTTGAAAACGGAGGAGCAGAAATATTTGTTTCTGTAAATGTGTAAATGTGGCCTCACTCACTTTTAGCAAGTGACCTGCTGATTTGTTACGACCTGGCAACCACAAATATGTTGACATCCGTTTGTGTCAGTTATTCTCAGGCAAATTTCTAATTTGTGATTTTGGGCTGTACAACCTAAATATATTACCAAATTAATTCCAAAGATGAAAGAAATGTAAATTAACTCATCCGTTGATGGAAAGAAAACGAGTCACGTGAATGGATTAATTGTAGAAGCAAACAAGGCTGACGGTCCACCGCCACGCCGAGGCAGCTCTTTGAGGCTTTCCCCGAGACACGGAGGTGCTTTGAGCTAACGTCGGCAACAATGGCAACAATGACGATGTTAACATGCTTATGTTAAGGAGGCACGGCGTCACCCATTGTCGCCGTCTTACTTCACCATGTTAGCATGCTGAATAGTGCTAATTAGCGCTAGATAAACAGTCCAGCTGGGGCTGCTGGGAATGGCATTAGTGGTGTGGGTATTTGTGTGTAAGCAAAAGTACACCGGACAAAAAAAAAAATCACAGTTCAGCAGACAGATGGGGGAGTGTTTACCACATTTCAGTACAATCTGTTAGTTGTCGTGACATCTCACGAAGGAAAGAAAACAACAGTGTCAACCTCCTTGTGGAACAAGAGGAAATGTCTGGGGATTAACCATGTAGGAAATGTTCACGACAATATATCAGATAATTGTTTCGATAATTCCATCTGGACCAAACAGAGATCCAGCATGGCTAAAATATCCGGATATTTCTCTGGATCAACTTTATTCCATGCCTCAATGCGTTGCTGAAGACCATTGTACATTGAATCAATAAATGCAAAAATATTCACAGATTATTAGTGAATGAACATGCAACACACTATAATTCTTTGCTGGTTTTGGTTAACCTCTCCTGGTTTTTTCGACTCTTTCTCATCCATGTAATGTCACCTGGGCTCATATGCTCACTTCCAGTAATGACCTGCTTCAAATTAACACCATTCCAGACATTCACACCCAAGAGCTGACATGTGGAACCATGTTTTCTTTCTCTCTCTTTTCCCTCTCTCAACCAACATACCTAATTACGGCATGGAAAATGACCAGTCTATCGGCTAACAGGGAAAAGGATCTCTGATGTATGAGGAGAAAAAAAAGCCAAATGCTAAGAAAAAATACCGCTTTAGGTGAAACATATGATGTAAAGGCTGCACAAACCCTCGACAGGAGCTAATTTCAAAGTGGAAGAGGTGTTAATGCCATCTCATTTCCCCACATAAACACCTTTCTCTTTCTTCCCGCACATCAATTATTAGCACAGATGCAACCTACTGTTTACTTTTTAAACAGGATGAGCGCGCTGCAGCACATGAAAAGGCATAAAGCCGGTCTGCGATCCAACGCCGGGTGAGAGCGGACAGACCCGGGACGGGGAGCACGGGGAGACTCATGAATAAGTCACACAGCCCCTGGACCTTCTTCTGAAGGTACCCGGGCTCTGACACGGAGCCTTTTCATCCCATCGCGCTGTGGATCACAGAGCAGGCGTCTTCTCTCATCCTCTAGAGACCCCCTCAACGTCCACTCAGTATTTCAAAGAGCTTCTCTGTTGTTGTCAAGGTTTTTTTTATCTAGTAAGGCCTGCGTGGCGTCACGGTGCCAGGTGAGTTTGCGTTCCAGTTCAAATAACGACTAATTAAGCAATTAAGACCTGAGAGGCGGTGGAGGCCAGGAGCAGGCTTTTCCTTACACGTCTAAACAGAAGGCAAATGAGGATTCACCGGGGAATACAAACAGTATGGTCTCTGGCATATGGTTGTTCCCTTTGGTACTGATAGCAATAGCTGATTGAAACGGATACCAGTGTTGGTGAAATTATGTGGAATTTAAACCCACCCACCCACACATGTGTAACTCTATTTACCCTCTCGCTGAAATAAAAAAAAAATACATTTGAAGAACCTCCAAGATTGGTTTAGTATTGAAACGGGCATTCTGCGGTTTTGAAAACCAAAGAGTATTTGCAGAATAATCTCTCGGTCATGGACTGTTTTCACCGAAGTACCAACCTGAGATAGAGTTTTTCCTTTTTCTCGGATGCTTGAACAGCCTTTAAAGGACCGCAGTGAGACAGACGCTGGGCAGCAGCGATGAGATATTTGGCATTTTCAGGTAGGAAAAAGTCCAAGTTGGCCTTACATTCAGAAATAACACAAGTTCTTAAACTATTGACTGCACTGAAGCAGTCTACTTCAAAAGGTCCCTCTGACCTGTTTGCTGAGAAGCCTCAAACCAAGTTTTTTATTCTTCTTCTTCTTCCACTTCTTTCCCCTCGCCAGTACTATGCGTTTCATTATTAATTTGTTTTTTTCTCAAGTTTCTCTCTGACCCAGGACATTAAATAAAACATTGTATGGTTCATGAAAGATTATGAAAGAGCAGAACGTAAGCAGCAGGAGGTGTAAACTCAGCACAATTCATTCTGGTATATAATGTCAATGCCAGCAACCCCCCTCTCACCCTACCTTCATGCCCTGCAGGCATATTGGCGGAACTACCAATGGATGCTAAGCTTTTTCCGACAAAGCTCCGAAGATAAAGTATCTTCCTTTTATCCCTACTGCAAATCAATTCTAGGCCTTACAGCAAAATCCCATAAAATAACTTCAAACACCACTACTTACTCCAAAAATTTGTATTATGGCTATATCTCTTTGAACCCTTACCAGTGAAGTTTTGGAGGAAAATGATTTAAGTGTTATCTGCTAAGACATCAGCATGTCAGCACTTCACCTCAGTTTTTCTTCACATGCCAACCTGAACCTTGTATTTCTCTCCTTGTGTTTGGTTTTTGATTGCTTCTAAGCATCCAGGGCTGGTGATAAATACAAATGCTGCTTGTAAACTTAATGGCTGCAGTAAGTGCAAACAAGACACTATGAAGCCCTGCTGGTGCGCCGTGCTCGCTCAACTGCTGAAATATTCATCCCCCTTCGCTCTTCTTCACCAATATGATACAAACTGAGGCTGGCTGATAAGGCGAGCAACTGAAACCCAGTGTGTCAGTCAAGGTGGGATTACTGAAGTAGCCACAGCAGCTACTTGACTAGCTTGAAACCAAAGACACGGGGCGCATCCTAATGCCACTGGTGATTACTGTAGGCTATACACACTTACGAACATCAAAAGAGAGTAGAATGAACTTGTACTGAAGGCTGCGTATCCCATGTATTTATATAAGTCTATGTCATAAGCATAATCAGTCACTTAATATGGCTTTGTTTGATAATGTACAATATGACATTTTTTTTATGCACACTAAAGCTGTGTACATGTTCCCCCTATGTGTATTGTTGTTATACTGTGATTCTACTGTAAGTTGTGTATATATGTTTGTGTGTTAAGTTAAATGTTAAATGTATAAGCTACTGGTTGACCTAAATTTCCCTCGGGATTAATAAAGTATCCATCTATCTATCTATCTTTGCAATTAGCGAGCAGCAAGCTAGCTGGTTACAGTGATACTTGGATAGATAGATTAGCTTGGATCAAAGGACACTAGAACATTTGTTTGGGTTAAAAAAATAGAAAATTATACTAGTTTTATTCTAATATACTAATGTGTGGCAGAAACAAATCCCAACATCTTTGAGACACATGTTGCTAAGCATAATAAGTCACTAATATGGCTTTGCAAGTAGTAAGCTAACTAGCTTGCTTCCCAGTTACAGTGATGCATGGATAGATAGATTAGCTTGAATCAAAGGACACTAGAACATTAGTTTGGATTACTAAAATTGATAATTATACTATTTACTTTTCTAATATACTAATTTTTCGTGGCATAAACAAATCCCAATGTCTCAGGGACATATGTTGCTAAGCATAATCAGTCACTGAATATGCTCCCCAGTCACCAATATAGACGGATTAGCTTGACTCAAAGGACACTAGGACAGTAGTTTGGGGTTACTAATAATTACATTTCCATAAGTACATATATTATGATATTAGTGGGGTTTAAAATGCACACTGTATTTGTTTCACACATGTCACTAACACAAGTAATCACCTTTTGAGGTTGCTGTAATTACCAGAAGCTTCAAGCAAACGAGCTAGCTAACGTGTATCCATACTCAAGTTTGTCAGTGAGTATAACTTCATTTAAAAGGCTTTTATTGCAATACAGCCAAACTGGCGTTGGATAGATGGATGGATAAGATTTTCATTTTTTCATCCATAGGCCTAAATAACTTTATGAACTCTGTGAACTTTAGCAGCAGTCAGCTACAGGCACATGTTTTAATACAACGTTTTTTCCTCATAGTGATTGGGTGATTGCTCTTATTACTGCATTTGGAGGCCACATTATATACTACGAGAGGTCAATACTCAGTACATGAAAAAGGAAGAATTTCAGCTCCCACGTGCTTTATTGTAATGCCAAATCCACATGGTGTAGCCCTGAGCTATATAACACTGCTACAGCGCTCGTATGAGACACGGTAGTGTTCTCCTATTTAAAGTAGGCAGTAGTACAAACTATCTTTCTGCACAAAATTGCATTTGATAGGCACTTTCCCCCTGCTTTATGTTCGGTTGGCCTATATCTGTGGGATGCATACAGAGCTCGGAGATGAGAGGAGGCTGGAAACGATGACCTGACGATCATGTGCACGGTCACACGGCTTTTCTGGGCTCCGTCGACCTGTCAGTAAAACAGCTCTAAATGTTCACATTAAGGAAATCGAGGAGACATCGGATGCCCACAAAATCAATAGCTTTACTTTTCTGAGAGGATAAAGACAAATAATTTCGCAAGGTACATTGATGGGGAAATTACCATGTTGGTGAGCCCCACATTTTTCTTCTAATGAGAACATAAATACCACGTATGACAGCACCAAAGAGTTTAAATATTTGACTTATGCGTAGATGGTAATGTCAGATTCTTCGTAGATACTTATTGGATTTAAAGCTTTTAAACCCTTCGGTGAAAAGTAAATTCCCTTTTATATGAAACCAATTCAGAAAATACTTGTTTAAATGCATGTTGATAGGAAACCATTCCTTTTTTGATAAGATAAATTAAGTCAACACGCACGGTCCAAATTCATAAAAGGGCTTAGCAACGGCACAGCAAAATATAGAGGTTATCAATCCAAAGGTGGTTGATTATCTGCATTCTCTGTGTTTCTATTTGCCAGGTGAATTGGGGGCTTCTCTGGGTGCAAAAGGTCTGATTGTAAACATAACCTCACCTGATGTATCAGTCAACATTATACACATTAATTGATGGTCTCAATCCCTAGGTTCACTACAGCATGATATTCATTTAGTAAGTTATGATCCAATTTGATGCCAAAATAGAGGTTAGACGGGGTATGCTTCAGGGCGTGGCTACATTGGGATTGACAGGTTGAGTGTTGTCTCATCTGGGTTTGCCTGGGTTAGAACTTGAACAGTGGGCTTTTAGTGCATTAAAGTTTACTGTTATCATTTAGGTCACCTAAAAAGGTTTTGTTCAGCGTTTAGATGTACTTAGCTCCACCATCTTGGGTAATGTCTGGTTGCAACACAGCAAGATGGCGTTGTCGAAAAACGAAAATAGCAAGGACGAAAAGGTCAAACTTTCGGCTTCGAAATGGCAGCTTGTGGTTACACCGTGCAACGGTTATTTTTTTGCAATAGTTCCCAACCCTAAACCCCTTCAAATGAAGCAGTATGAACATTAGTTGTGATGAGATATCTCAAATGGTTCAAATGTTAGAAGCTTGAAGAAGTATCCGGTATTTCACTAAAAAAAGAAGCTAATTATAGATAACTGTCAGAAAAAGCATTAGTGCAATGTTAGCCTTGTGAAGACTCTGCAGGGGTGGAAGAAACATTCAGATCTTTCATCTAATTAAAAATGTCTATTCACTAAGGTAAAAATACTCCAATTAAAGTGAGTGTAAATCATTTAATCTCATTATATACTATTAGCTAGTTTGATGACAATTACATGGGCATCATATTTTATAAACATAAGCTAATGTCTATATTTGCCAAATAATTGTAGAGCAGTAAAAAAGTGCAACATTTCTCAATATATAGTCGCTTAGAATTAGAAAGTAGCATACAATGGAATGACAACGAAGTTGTGGAGTGCATGGACTTTCCATCATTTTCTCTCTGAACCCTCCAATTGGGGAAGTATTGGTTTACAGTACACAGCAAGTACCACAAAATAACTGTCTGCAATAATGAACCTCCCAACCCGGACCGTCAACGCTCTAAATAAGAAGATAGTCCACACTACTGTGCTGAGTAATAATTATAAAAGAGGACATGGTACTCTGTTTAGATAAGTGTTATTTGCCATCAACAGTGTTGTAAGCTGCACGAGTATTCATGAGAATGCGTTTTGAATAATTCAGAATGCTCTTGCCAACTGCCGAGGAAGGCCAAGTGACAGTCTGTGCATTATCCTTTGATCAAGGGTTCTCAAAGAGCGCAGCGTCGGCCACACCGGAGAAAAAGGCATATTTAGGCCAACGCGGATGTGCAATCCAAGCCGACAGAGCGGCAGAGCGGTAATCGGCAATCCAAATCTTTTAAACAGCTGAACAATATGAGCACGGTGGGTTTGGCAGAGGAGATCCTTCAAATGAAGCGTCCCATCTGGTGGCTGGAGATTTAGTGACCAAGGAGCACAATGTCATATTCCCGATGGTTATTGTCTTTTTTGGAATTAAGTAATTTCTTCCTTTTTCTTGTTTGAGCTTACACAAAGCCAGAGCGCTACATGTCCATCTGAGGGGGATTTGTCCACACGGCATCCATTTAGTTAACAGAGGGATTATAAGCCAATTGACTAATAGCACAGCTGCACTAACAATACGGCGTAAGCGTGACGTTTACAGCGCGATCACGAGAAGCAGTCTGACTGTAAACCTCAAATACTTTGAGTATATACTCTTAGGGAGGCATTATAGGAGCGTGCAGCGAGCGGGAAGTGTGAAGACGTACAGAACAAAGGAAAACGGAGCACAAAGACGTACCGCTCAAATTCCAGACCCAACACCTTTGGACAGCGAGTCCCTGGACGCAGCCCGCTACAAACCAAATCATTCCAACACAATCTGTCAAGGGATCAGGCGCTGCACCACCCAGGCATAAGCTACAACACACGAAAAGTCACCCGCTGCTCTGAAATGCTTTGTCGCCAAAATTAAATGTGATGTAGAGAGATTTTCCATGCATTTGCCTCTCAATTATGGATAGTGACTGTAATTAGTTGGGAAGGCGCTCCAAACACTGAACTTCTGTTCAGTCCCATTACAGTTTGGAAAGGATGAAAAATTGATTAGCTGTGTATATATACACTTTTAAAAGCAACTATCAGTATGGTTATAACACTTGTGCCATGAAATCCCGCAGAGCCTCTCGAAGAGTCTGTTCACATTTTTTTAGAACGATGATTCGGGAGAATTAAGAGGTTTGCGGCTGCCGGAGGACATTCACGCTGCTGACAACCCTGGCAGGGCTGGTTCACGAAATCCAGATTGGGGATGTGCAGATTCTGAATTCAGCAAGAGATGTAGCGCTACGCAGGAGATCCTTAATAGAGCACAATCCCTAGCTGACTGGTTCAGGGCCAGCACTTCACTCTCTGCTTCTCAACAACAGGACTCCAGGGTGGAAGAATCTCTTTGTGTGTAACACGCCTGTAAGTGCTGTTTGTTGTCAAAATAAAAAAAAGATTCTGCTACTCAATGTCGTGGATTAAAAATGCAACATCTCCGGTTTCTTTTCTGTCTGCCCCCCCCCCCTGCACCCCATCTCGAGGTAAATGAGCTCGGTCAGGTTGAAGAAGAGATGCAGACTGACTGCAACAGGAATCAGGGGTTAAACAGACATGAGCTCATCTCAGTTGCAAACCAATCTGTGGCCTCTGCCAGAAATCTATGCTGTCATTTTTGACTCGTGCTACAAGGAAAGCTGTTTCAGGGCATGTGTAATGTGTCTTTTCTTTTTTTCTTCCTTTTCTTTCATGCCTGTCAATGTAACGTCACTGATTGTTCCCACGGAGTTGGCCTTTTTCGGAGCTCCAAAGTGTTTTTCCAGCGTATTAACACAAAAAAACAAGCTGCAGAAAAAAGGCCCATCTGATGATGACAAATGTGAAGCTCCTAAACACAGAGATGATGGATTAGATTAGCATGCGACGGCCAATCGTCTCTCGTTGTAGCCACGAGAACTAAAAATGACGAGAAAAACAACGAGAACCGGCTACGATGTGTGGTGGTAAAATATCGTACTTATGATACAAAGGTGGAGCATAAGATACATAGAATTGGTTGATATAAGCAGAAATGACTTGGAGGGTCAGGGCCAGAGAAGACAATGGGCCTTGAGACGGCACTGTTTAGCTAACGCAGCTAGAAACAAATCTGCATGAGAGACGTTCTCTACGATTCTCAGTAACCGGTTCAGACTAGTTTAGATACTGTCTAGCCCCACACTGTCTTCTCAGGATTTGTTGTAGTGTTTCTGTAGAAAGGGGTGTAACTTTCAGAAGTGTATCGATGAGTATGAGGCCGTCTCAAATGTTGAAGCTTATGCGACAGACTACCCAGAGTAGCTGTCTCGTACTTTCCCCTTGCAAGCATTAAACGGACAAAGACAACTTTGATTTCAGAGACTTTATTTCTCTTTTCCCGATTGACATAGAAAATCTTCCATCTCAGATGTCGGAGGCGGGCTCTTGTTCATTCCTTTGAAAGTTGCACAGTGACGCAAAAAAAGGGCTACAGCGATGAAAAATCATCTGGATCTTCCAGCTATCATCCGCATCAATAGTGAGCGCAATAGAGTTTCCTTTATCCCGCCTCCTAGCCTCAGGCTCATTTCGGCACAAAGTTGATCTACCTCGTAAAAAAAGAAGAAGAAGAATGATCTGCTGATTTACAGCTGTATCTTTCCCAGTGCAAGTCCACGGGGAGAAAGAAGTCTCTCGGGCCTAAATGGCATCACATGACGAACACTCGAGTTGTAATTCCACGGTTTGTCCACTAGGTCTAATTTACTTTAAAGCCCGGTGCTCTTTCTGGGGGGCTCGGTTGTACCAACAAATAACATGTTTAGTACCTGAAAATCGAAAAAGTCATAGAAAAACAAAACATTCGTAACACTTTTGTAATTCATCATGTTCATCATCATCGTTTCTGTAAATAACCGGCTATGTGTAAATGCGGCCTCAGTCTCACATGAGGCCGCCGAAGACGCCGAAGACGCCAAAGCAACCGGCTCACGGCACGGTGTCGCGTCCTATGAGGAAAAAGCCCCGTGGCATCGCTTTCAAATGCAATCAGAGCTCGGCAAAAAAACAAATGGCGCCCGCGAAAAAGGCGGAGAGCGTATTTTGGTGTCACGTCTGAAAAGGAATGCGAGCTGTCTCGGAAGATACATTTTGAAAGAAAATTTGCGACCCGCGTTTAAGGCAGCGGGAACCCGGAGCAACATCTTCAATCTCAAGAAAAAAACACGTGGATCCAAAACGCGGCTCATCTGGAAAAAAAAAAGAAGAAAGAATCACTTTGCTCGCTTCCGTTAAAAGATGAATATTGAAACGCTCCCCCCCACACACACACACACACACTGAGAGGAGGCATAATCGCTCGTAAACTTGAGACTTTACCAAAACTAGCAGGCTCCCCTGTCATCGCTTTCAACGCCGCCCACTCAGAAGCCCAAAAAAGAAAGGCAAGCGAGAGACGAGCGAAAACACACCGCCATCCGCGGGACGTCTAGCACGCGTTCTGCCGTCAGCCTGCATGTTTCCAGTTTTCCGACGCTATTAAAGCTCCGGGTAACGATGGTCGGAGCCTCTCTGCGCTCTGCTGTTGTTCTCGTGCCGTCACCAGTCACTCCCTGTTTTTAATTGAATCAATTTTGTCTCGGCGGAGCGTCGCAGTCTCCGAAGACCTTCGCCGAGGTGCTCCAAGGCAACCCGATGCTTAAAGGATCAGATCCTCTGGGGGCGGCGGCGTTTACGTTACGCCTTTAAAAAAAAGAAAAGCGGACGCCTTCCCCGGGCCGCGTGACTGGCGTTGGTCCGGACTTCGTGTGACGGGGACATTTCGGGGGTATAGCTGATGCGCCGCCGCCTCCGCCGTGATGTCCGTGTTTACGAAAAGTTCTCGCTCTGCGATCCCTCGCCACTTAGAGAGGAGAAACACCCCGCTTGGGAGCACTTTGATATGTAGAAATATGAAGGCGTCATATTTATCCCACACACACACACATCCCCTTCACGCAGAATGCTCGGATGAAAGCGGCATTGGGGAGTGGAAGGCTGCGGATTAACAATGACATAACATGAAGGAGGGGGTCTGTCGGCGCGGCGACGCCTCGTTTCGCCCGCCATTGTCTGATTATCCCACCGGCGGCCACCGCCGATGACAGGGATGATCACAGCGAAGGCGGGAAGAACACAACTGTCAGGCTTACAGACTGCAAAGTCAATTCACCACCATTTCTGCTTCTTCTTCCTTAAAAAAAAAAAAAAAAACGTGTTTCCGGACGAGGAGGAACAAGGGAGCGAGCGGGAGAGAGTGAGCGAGAAAGGGTGGAGGAGAAAGAGTGAGCGAGAAGAGGGGACACACGGACAGCTTACAGGGGATACAAACCAAAAGATTATGGTAATCTTCCTGTCTTTGTCCCCCCCCGCGAAATGTTTTCGTACTACGCCTTTTATCTGTGTAAGAAGGGATGTGAACCTCTTCAGTTAGTGACAGTGGGCACTTTCTGTGTGGTTTCTGGGTAATTAGCACCAGTAGCAGGCCCTTTCTTTTTCTCTGCTCAAGCTTATGGTCTTCTTAGGGGACAGGCAACAGGGGATTTTCCCCCTCCGACCCTCTGTCTGCTCTTCAGGAGCGATTCCCAGCCCCAGCCGAGCCGCGACGACCATCTGTTGGCGCTGGAAGGGATCAAAACCTTCAGAGACTCTCAGCGCCGCTGACAATCAAATGGACAGCTTAAGTTCAGACAGGTGACTGAATTAATTATTCCATTCAGCGTCGCAACGGAGGTGGTTTCAATAGAGCGGTCCGCGGACTGCTCACGTGCGTTTTTTGTCACTGTGTCCGAAAAACAATTAAAGAATGATCCTCTTTTATTCTGAGGATTCAACCCCAAGAAAATCTTCATTTAAATTGGTTCAAACCAGCTAAGTGAATCAATTAGAAGCACACAAAAACTTTTCTAATATGTTTTCTTTTCTTCTTTTTTTTTTTTTTTAAGTCTCGGTCTTTGACTTTTCAATTTCCTTTGGTGGTCATTTTGCAGAAGAGAGGAGGGGAGGAGGGAAGAAGGAGGGAGGGGGGGGTGCCTAATCTTTTTTCCCATGCAGAGTGACAGAAGCCAAAGGATAAATTGGCCTCTGGCACTACAAGCACGCCTTTTGAATTTGGGGATAGTACCAATACGAGATCTAAAAAGAACACCCAAAAAGCTTACGCGCATCATATCAACCGGGGCTTTTCAACCGGGGGTCAAAGGTGACCCTCAGATAAAGTGCCATACAAGAGATCAGTGGGGCCGGGCCTTCTACACCTAATAAAAGCACTCACGGTGTTAATAGTGATAAATTTCTTGATCAGAAGTGTTGGCACTTCTACTTTCTTACCCTTTGATGTGTTTTTTTTTTCTACCCCTTCTCATTTCTTCTCCAACAACACCTCTTCTCTCTCCTCCTCTCCAATGGATGAAACCTCTTTTTGTTGTGGCTCAAGCTGCATCTTATTGTCTCTGTCACGGGTGCTTTGTCTTACCAAGGCCTGCTGCACCCACAGAAAAGCAGGGGAGGGCTTCATCAAAGCTCCGGCGAGATGGACTCAACAACAGTGGATTAAGGTCTTCTGCATGATAAAGTCCCTACCTAGGGGTGGAATTAACTTAATATGTGAAAGAATGTTATTGAGAGGGAATAAAGTGCCAAAAAGCTCTGTCATTCTCTTCGTAATGTCCTAATCCAACGCCTGACACAGAGACCTTGGGCCGGAGTTTGTTAATCACAGAGATGCCCATCTGTATTCCCTGTCCTTTAAGCCATTTAAACTTCGCCTAAACTCAATTATTGTCCCTGGGAGACCAAAATGGCATATTAAGCTACGTGAAAGGGTATTCGACCAGGGGGAAAAAGGAATCCGGCCTTAAAGCGGGGAGATGTCAACGCAGCCAATTTAAGTACAGCTAAACAGATTAGAGGCGGAATCTATAGACCTGAAAAACAACGTGACAATGAGTTAAAGAGAGGAGGAATCTCACTTTCAAAGCATCCTCTAAACTGTTAAGCAACCTAATCATGGAGGATCTGACGGACTGTGCCCTGGCATATATTTCTCTATTTACTGCTCACACTCGGCTAAGATCACTGGAGGCCTTAGCTATCCGAGGGATGTACCGACCGTGGACGGCATTTATTCTCACCACCGCCGGCGTGACTCATCTGATAGCTGATCGGAGACAGACTTTCTTATTCCAATCAAATGTCCGAATTCGCAATGCTGCAAATACATTTACTATATATTTTAAAATGTCCTTGGTAAAAAATGAAACACTAGCTTCTAGAAACTAGTGAGATGGATATATATCATTATATATACATGTGTATATATATATCATTATATATACATGTATATATATATATTCATTATATATATAATATATATATATATATCCATGGATATATATATAAAGAAATAGATATATATATATATATATAGATATATATATATATATATATATATTATATCCTTATTTAATATATATAAATATCCATATTTGTTTATTATATATATATATATATATATATATATATATATATATATATCCATATTGTGTATTTACTCGTGTATAGTGAGAGACAACTGGTTATAATTGTTAGTATTATCAATGCAAAATATTCTTATTATGGAGAGAAATTGTTTTATCCAAAACATCATGTGATTGCATTTTCTTCTTTTTGAAAACTTAATTCCTAATAATTACATATAGTATACCCCCCCCCCCCACACACACACACACACTTGCATGATTGGCTTCAAAATCATATAAATACGTATTTTTCTTAAACTATCATTCTTAAAAGGTATCCAGTACTGAAACCCAGCCCTAATAGCATCACAATGAAGCATCACCAATTGGAAAATGTACTAAGCAATGCCACACAATAAAAATACTCCGTTACACGTGAAAGTCCTGGATGGTAAATCTGAAAAATAAACAACATAAAAAGCACAATATTACTCTGTAACGTGTGAGAGAAGACTTTAACTCCTTTATGGAGCAGCTAGTTTCACCAAGAAGACGTCCGATCACACAAACGGCAGGTGTGTAAAAAGGACGCGTTGGTTCGATTCCCAACTCTCCAAAGTGCAAAGCGACCACCAACAAATTCCACGCAACAAAGCGTATAAACAAGAAACCCACGCGCCGGCAGCTCGGCTCCATATGCGTCCTAAATGTCCCTCCGCGTGGTCAAGTGAAAGCGCCGCGCGGCCGGGCCGAGCTAAAAGCGACTCGCTTTGCGGCACGCGATCACGCCGCGTTTGCTCCGGGTCACGGCTTTAAAGCCGAGCGAACACATTTTGCATTTGCGCGGCGAGCTGGAGACGTGCCGTGCCGGGCCTTTTGTCAAACCATCCGTCCAAAATGGCCGAACGCGGTGGAGTCTGAAAGACGGCGTGCCTTTCTGATAAGCGTGGTCTGCACACTCTGTCATGCGGGGGAGTGAACGCCAACGTCAAAAGACTGTGCGGGACTCGCGCTTCACAAACTGTAAACAGGCAGATTAACGAGGTTTGCCACACCGTGAATCACGGATCCGCCGCCCAGCGAAGACGTGCGACTCGTCCACGCGGCGCTGATGTGGATTCATCAGGAACCAATACGTGAAGACAGGGTTGATGAAATTAGCTGACCACGCCGAGTGTATTTAAGAGCTCTGGAATAGCCGCGGTCTTCGCATCGCATTTGGCTTTCTGTCCTCGACGCGTGACAAGGGCCCCCCGTTCTCACCTCCGACTCCAAACCATATATACCTTCTGATTACGGTGTCAGAAAGGAGCACCAACACGCTTCCTGTGTGTTTTTGTGTTTTCCGGGTCGGAGCGAGCCGTCACGCCGGAGTGCGTGTCCAGCGGAGAGGATGCTTCCACCGGCGCGCCGCGCGGAGACGTTAACCTGGCCGACCGCCGTGCCGACGGTGAGAGCTCCTGAATGAAAAGGAGGACACGATTGTCACAGCGCGTTTGCTCCCTTTGCTTCGCTTGTCCGAGGCAAGAGAGGGGATGGAAAAAAAACAACTCAAGAGGGTGGGTGGGGGGGGGGGCTCTCTAATGAAACCAGAGGTCGCTGCTGGACACGATTTACCGGAGACCAGGCGTTCGTTCCGCAGCATTAGCTTAAAACATCTCCGGTTCATTTGTTTGGGAATATTCAGACGTATTTTAGGATGTATTCTCACTCTTAGACAGACATCTCCACTTCAGTAGCACTTACATAGACCCAACCCTCCATGGTCTTTCCTATTCTGCAGGTTTCATTCATTGACTGATCTACAATATTCTTAAAAAACATGGGGGTGGGGGTGGGGAGTATTTTTTATGGATGTTGGTAGTAATTTAAATTTTGGGGATTGTTGCAGGGAGAATTTTTTCAACATGGTATTATTCAACATTTAGGTTTCACTTCTGGAAATATATGCAAATTATCGCACATTTAATAAGATAAAACCTCCTTTATATATTCAAACTACATTCAAACTACATTTTTAGAAAATTTGTAATAGAAAAAATAGAAAAGTTCTTGTAAGCGATGAATTGAGGAAGTTTCATGGTGATTTCTATTTATTTTTTTCTTCTCCTAGATTCACTTAAAGCCACACATCTCCGCTCACAGAGGAAGACAAACAATAGAAGAGTAGAATACGTGTGTGTGAAAGTTGGCTGCTCTCCCCTCTGGATAAAGCTTTAAGCAAAAAACACCACGGGCTAAAAGAGATATATGTGTGTCTGCTTAAGAGCAGTGCAAGTTTAATTACTGTGAATAAAATGGTTGCGCCATGTGGCCTGGAGGGAACGTTGTGGAGTCTAAATGCTTCTTTATCACGATGCTTGAAAAACACCCATCAACATCAATGAAAGCGGGAAACATCTAACGCATTACGAGAGTAGTCAGCTTTTTTCGAACAACTTTCGCACTCTCGTTCGCAATCGAGCGAGGGGGAGGAGGGGCCTGCGAAAGTCCGATTGCATTCGTTCCGACTCCGCCCCCCGCGCACCATGTGACGATAACGCGCTCGGAGAAGCCCGGCCTCTAGGCGTTCGATTGGGAAAGCTTTCCACCAAGTATGGATCCCTCCCGCTTGCCCTCCAGTCCCGCTGACGGACAAAACATCAAACGCAGATCGAGCGCCGCGGCGGAGAGGGGAAGGCAATAAAAGATTTAGCATAAAAATAAAAAAAACGCATCGCTGCTGTTCACGCCGCATTCTGCAACTTATGCGTCTGCTCGTGAGGCCTGTGATTAAAGAGATGGAATAGGCTTGGAGGGCTGGACGGCGGGGTAGAGCGCGGAGCTAACCGAAGAGAAGGAATGACCTTAGGATAGTCAAGACGGGGAAGAAAGCACACATCTCTAACTGACCACTCACGCTCCATCAGAATCATATTTTTTCCACTTCATGCATGGTTTACCAATGAACCCCCCCATCCACCTCCCAACCCCCCTCCCTCTGTAAACAAAACACATATTTGCACAGAAAATTACAGATACAAGGAGATGTGCGCTTTACACTCAATGCTTTGGACACCGCGGATCCTCCAAATAGAGCCAAACAAGGGCCTTTATATCTAGTTACGGACAAAGTGCACTTCAGCACGGCTAAGTGGTTTTCAGAGGGGGGGGGGGGGGGGGGGGGTAGGGGACGGAGGCGGAGCCGAGATCCGTCTTGACATTTCTCGCAAGGATTCTGCGGGGACAGATGACTCGGAGACAGATGCGAATACCGCCCGAGACGAGTTTTAAAGAGCATTAAAAAATACACTTTGGAATCTCAAACCAAAAAGGGTGTCACGAACGCATCCGGCGAGACGGCCGCAGCGGGACACCGGAGGAGTTCTTGACGTTTATAGCTTATAATGCGGTTCCCCCCCCCCTTGTTGAACGGTCCGGGCCGCCGGCCGGAACACATGGCGCAGTGGCGAGAAGGGAATCGAATCCGACGTGTAGATATTTTCCGACTGCAATTTAGAAATAGCTTAATAAATGTTGGGCTCTCCCCGCGCCACAATGGCTAGCACTGTGGGAATAAACGAGAGGAGACATTTGCGCTCTGTCTCCTCGGCCAACAAAGAGAGGAGAGTTGTTAGTAGTTATACTCGCGTCTTGCATGGAAAGGTTGGAGGTGACCCTTCAATACAGATCTGGATCATTTAAGATACATCGTCAGATTTGCACCCAATTTAACAAGAAATGCAAAAGAAGACTCACAAGAAATACATTTCTCTGTGTTTTATATTAGAAATTCATTAATCCCTTGGTCCCGTCAAACAAAACATGGCACGTACTTGAGCTAGAACCGACAAGTTTCCACCAATAATATATATTAATATATATATATATATATATATATATATATATATATATATAGCTGCCACATCCCTGTGGCAGCTGTGGGGGTGGGGTCTCAAATTAGGCGCTGGCTGCCAGCTGATTGCCAATCAGCCAGAGCAGCTGGCTGACTACCAATCAGCCAGCAGCTGAGGCCTAATTGGAGACTCCACCCCCACAGCCGCCACAATCCATAATCAATCAATCAATCTGCCACTTTTAGAAACAACGGAGATGTGTGCAGAGCGCTGCATTCTGAGCTTGCCCACTTTCAAGCCAAAGAAATGCAAAAGAATTGATTCACCAACCACCAATAAAAATTAAAAATAACGAGAGAAGTCGCTTCCTTGACTGGCTGGCAGACACTGCAGCGTATTCGTTTTCTTTGAGTAAGTTAGTAAAATATCCATTTATCGCTTTTAACTAGTCTGATCTCCCATACATGTCTCTGAGTCGGGTTGTGACATGTGGGGGCTCGTCAAGGGATATTGATTTACCAGGAATAATTTTGTGGTGAAGTTGTACCTGCTAGTTGTAATTGATTCGATGTGCTGAGATCAGTAGTTGCCTATACTCGGGTGCACCTCATTTGGTGATGAGATGTGAAATCTGGTTGTTAGGGTTTGGGAAGACATTGACGAGTGGTGTAACTTGGCGGTTTCCTGTTAGTACATCTGAGCAGTTGTATGTTAGAGCTGAGTTTAGGTGATCCTCTATCTATACATGGCGGGTACATTTCTATTGGCCCGTCCCTGTCAGGCTGAAGATGGGATTCCCTTTGGAGTTAGTGGGGTGGAGGTTTTGCTAGAGTGTTGACGAAAGTGGTTGGAGCAGTTGTCTCGGGGGCACATTCGAGGTTGCAGGTGGGTTGCTGGTATATGCTGGCTCTACCGGACCTGTGGGGTTAAGTGCATAAGTAGCATCTGAAGACCAGGGGAGAGCTTACTTGGTTCTGTTTAGGTAGTTCGAGGGACAGGACAGCAGTGATGGCTGCGTTTACTGTTGGAGTGTTGGACTCTGTGAGGATCGGGTTGTGTTTTGTGTTCAGGCAGTCGGTTTGTTTCCTCTATTATGGCTTCTGTCTCGAGACCTCTGGAGGAGTTACTAGAGCGCTGGTTGTTTGTCAGATTTTAATTGGATGCTGTTGGTGTGAAACTGGAAGCGTTTGCTGCTCCGTGGTTTACTGATGAAACGATAGTTTCTTGTGCTTCCTGCTAACAGCATGTTGTGTATTCTGGTGTTCATGGTCACGTTTTAGATCATTCCGGACTCGGCATTGAGCGCATTGCACAGCCTGTTGGGTGTCTGGGTCGTTGGATCCAGTTACCTCGCAGACATTAAGAACCTGAAGACTCCTGTTGCAGTGTGCAGTATGTAATGCTTCATAAAGTTGGTAGTTAACCCTCTATAGTCCATGGACCCTACGGTGTTTACTCAACGGTTAAATTCATATCTCCGCGGTAAAATGGCACAGAAATGTCATGAGGGGGAATATATGAATATAATATATATATATATATATATATATATATATATATATATATATATACTGTATATAATTATCTATATACATTTATATATACATTACTATATATATTTTCTATGTTTATATAAATATATGTATGACATATTCTGCTGTTTGGAAAACTCTTCTTGAAAAACAGACTTAAATATGGTGTTTAAAAACAAAAATGGCTGTAATGTTAATTATTATTTGCGTACATCCCACAATGCTTGATCTGTATTATGATATAATTTCTCAGTCCCATTGTATCTCAGTCTCTCTCACATGTGATGAAAGTTGAGTGACAGACAACACTTTTATTAAAAATATTATAATACATTTGTTTTTATTTATTACATGTATCTAATATTGTATTCACATATTCAACCACCTTTATGAACCTAAAGCTTTGGGAAATTAATTTCTGGCACCAAAAAAGTTTATCCACAGGAGTATAAAGAAACATTTTCAGAAGAGATTTGAAGAATTTCAATAAATCGCACTGAAAGTTTTTAGCTTTAGGTCCAAATTACCGCTTTACACTGAGCCTAAAGACAATGATGCTTCATTATATATATGGATGAGATTGTTCAGCAACATTTGATGTACAACACCAAGAGTGATAGCTGAGGAGGAAGGAAGAATCAAATGAAAGTGCCTTTAAGTGAATTAAAAAATTATGTAAAATCGAGAGAAAAAAAAACTTGTACCCCAGAGGGTTAAAGGAGGGGTGTGGTTGACTGTTACAGTTCAAGCCTTGGTTGGTGTGAGCTGTGTTGTTGTTGGGTTGCCTCTTTGTGCTTTGTGTCTGTGGATGACGTGGTTAGCTAGTGAACCGTAGTCAGAGGAACCTTCTGGATGCTTCGGATTGTCGCTCATGGTAGTTCTGTCTGTTAGCTGGTATTCATGGAAGCTCTATTTCTGTGTGTTCACCACTTGTTCCTGCATCTCTGTGCACGAACTGGCCTTCCTATGAAACATTGCCGTTCAATAAGACGCTGTTCCATATCACCGTGTAATGTCTCTGGCCTACATTCCTTCCTCGGCTCTCACTCTCGGATGCTTCTCCACAGGTTGGCGTCTCTGGGTGGCAGTGTGGATGTATCGGCGGGCCGGGGTAGACGCACTCAGACTGGTAAGAGATCTCTAAATATGAATATGCAGCTTGTATTAAAGTTAGTAATGCTGGTGGGAACGCTGTTCCACTCGGGGGTCTGGGTCCTGTTTGCGTCGTGTTTTGTCTTTCCAGGCTGTTCGTCAGCTAATGAGCAACACCTGAGCCCGGAGGCCGCCATAAAGACGCAACACCTGAAGAGAGAGGTCGCTCCCTCGACTGGCTGGCTGCTCTCCTGTGGACACTGCAGCTTATTTGTTTTGTTTGTGTAAGTTAGTCGTGGTGTTCTTTAAATAAATGTCTACTTATCGCTTTTAACTCGTCTGGTCTCCCATCCGTGTTGCAGTCTCTTGAGCCGAGGACAACAGAGCAATGCCTGACATCAACAAAGCACATGACAACCACCTCAGCCCCCCAAAAAAACATTATTAATAATATGAATAGTTTAGCTGGTAGAGAGTAAATTTGCGAACATATATGCACCCACACAGACAAACACACACACACATATATATATTATATAAAGTATATAAATTATATAAATATATATATATATATAAATATATATATATATATATATATATGTAAATATACATATATACACATAAATATATATATATACATATATGTCTATAAGTTATATAATTGTATGTATGTATATATATATATGTGTGTATATATATATATATATATATATATATATATATATATATATATATATATATATATATATATATATACATACATAGCCATCTAAATAGAAATACATATGCACACAGCATGCTTATGCATATACTTTCCCACAAATACACAAAAAAGGAGTGTTAGAAAAATGTAGAAATAAATAAAATATGTTTATATATATATATATATATATATACAACATATGTATGTAGAAAAATAAATGAGGGTAAACAGTTACATAAATAGATACAAATAATACAATTAATTCACTTTAAAAAAAGGGTGGTATTTGTGTTGAGGCAGCATGAGTTATCTCCGGTCGTTAAATCTCTCTTGCAAACCTTACATAGCAAGTATTCCGTCAAAATACAGGAGCTAAAGACGCTCTCTTTTTTTTCATACTTTGACTTTAAAAGAAAACGAAGTGCAGAAACAAAGTTATTCATCTGTACTCGCTAAAAGGAGAAGCAGGCTGACTTCTCGACATTACCTCTCAGCTCCAGACAGCGGTGAAAGAGCCAGTGATGGGAAAAGGTCAATTGGCTTATTAGAGCCTATTCGGGTAAAGGTGATTTCATGCTGTTGACGTGCAATCTTCCTCCCAGAGCTCTGATTTGACAGCGTGCTTACATTCGGTAACATTTTGCAATTTACACTAAAGCTTAATGTGAAACCTTGCAGTCCAGCGGCGAGATATGCAGGACAGATTAAGACGCTTAAATAAAATGGGCCATATGCAGTGTATGCCGACCGGCCCGTGCGGCTTTAATTCATCTCGTCACCATAGGGACAGCCACCGAGAGCCACAGTTCGTACCTCAACAGCCTCTATAACACACCGGGAATAAATTGTGGCAAGGTGAAGAAAAGCAGAGAGAAAAAAACACCATTGGAAAGAAATACGTGCCGCCGTGGGCTGCAGAGAGGTCATCGCATTGATACCGCCGGCCTGTCAACGCTGTTCTTTTTATGAAACATGCCCAGTCCCCGGGGTCACCGCGGGGTTGCCACTGCCCGTCGACATTTGTGTTACTTTTTTACAGCGCCAGCCCTCCGGAACACAGACTTGAGACAATGTCTGGCTTCCCCTCTTTCGGGAAGAGAAACTTTTTATATGTATGTATATGGTATTATATATGTTTTCTGTGAATATATGAATAAATATAAATACATTTTCTTTTTTTCAAACTAAATATTTATTGTATTGTATTACTAGTATTATTATTAGTATTTATTGTATTGTATCATTGTATTATTTATATAATATGTATTTATTATTTGCGTACGTCCCACAATCTGTATTATGACATCATTCCTCAGTCCCATTGTATCTCAGTCTCTCTCACATGTGATGAAAGTTGAGTGATAAACAACACTTTTACTAAAATATTATATTACAACATTTGGTTTTAGACATTTACATGTATCTGATATTTTCTCTTCCCCTGTTTCGTTATTTTTTTATGAAAATTACTTAAAATGCACTGATCCTATTCAAAAGAAGAGAGTTTGCTTATGCTGTATGACTAATTGTTTGTTTGGGGTCCAATCAGCCTAAAACTAGATATACGAACGCGTTTCACTTAGGTTTCATGAATAACAGGTGATGTCACAGTAGTTTCACAGAAATGTAAGTGTTAGTTAACACCTTAAATGTGTTAACTTCAATATGAATTTTACCTCATCAAAAATTCAAGTGCATATTGTGTTTTTGAAATGCACTGATCCAAAAAGGTGTTCTAGCCAACTGTATATTTATGCTAAATTAATTAATTGGTGCAAAAACACAACCCACCACTACTCCTTTTGAAGTGCAAATATTAATTCAAGACTCATTTTTTTTATTGAATTATTTATTGCAACATTTGTGATATTTTATGCTTCAATACAGTAGTTGTGTTTCAATTTGTACGATGTATAAAGTCCCATAACACAACGCGTCTCATGTGGATGCTTGGTCAGGACTTTTTAACGAACAATAGACTTCAACGTGCGGTTAATGGGAATTCAACCAAACCAATTTGGTTTGGTTTAAGAAGAGTTCATGGTTTGAATAAAAGAAGAAGTGTTTGTTACGCAACTTAAGTGCCCTAAAAATGTAACGTACGTCACTTAAGGACGTTACGCAACAAACGCTGGTTGAAAGGAGTCATTGTTGACTTGTTGACTTGTTGTTGCCCCACAGGACAAAAAACAGCGGTCTACTGGGTTAAAATCCTGTCACCCGATTTCCTCCTTTACCTTGTCATAACTACTACGGCCACTAGAGGCAATATTGACACGAGAGTGGTATATCCGGACACGTATGGCCACTAGTAAAGTACTAGATGCTAATATTGTATCGCACTCTAAACTACGCATCTATTTTAGTACTTTCTGTTATTGTGACACTTCAATTTCCCAGCATAGAATAACATAAACTGCTTATGTTATCCTTGTTGTCTCGCTTTATGTTCAACGTATGCATCTTATTCTGATGTGATCACAATTCCAACTCCATAAGTTACGATCATAAGAGGTGTTTTCTTTTCGGTAAATTCCGAACAACTTCCATTTACAGCCAGCATCTGGCACAATAAGGCTTCAAGTGTCATCATTTTCACAATAGCGCCTACACAAATAACATAAACTGAACGTATGTTTCTGATCCTCCGTTTTTCTGAGGCGAAAAAAAAAAAAGGAAGGCGTCATCTTAATATAGATGTTGCAGTTCCGCTCTTGCTATGGGATGTAACGCTAACGCGGGGAGCCAGGCCCGGCTCCATCACGCCGTCTTCCTCTAATGAACAGTGAAACGCTCCATTGACCAGGAGAAGGGCGGGCGCCGCTTTGAGACCGCAGCAATTCTGTCCACAACGCTAATGATCATTGCGGGTTAAATCCAACTAATTAGCCACATGCACGCCCTGCTGTTTTTTTTCTCTTCTTTCGTTTACGCGACAAGAAACACCGAGCTGGTGGTTTGAAAACGCGGAGACATCTTGCAAGTGGGGAAGAAGAAGATCCCACCCCCTCAACCCCCCCCCCCCCCCCCCCCCCAAGGCTCCTGTGGCCGTGTTCATGGCACCCAATATAAGTTAAAGACATCCTCGTGCTCATGAGAGAGAGCAGGCAGTGTAATTTAAATTCTGTTGACATTTACTGTCAAGGGGTATTAATTCACAGGCATCCTCTGCTGCACGGGCTTACTCAGCACCAGCGGGCCGCGGGGCTCTGGAGAAAGACACGCTCCCTTTACTGTACTCTTAGTACAATTTCCCGTTCAGACTGTTGCTGTGATCGGAGGCACACACACAACCCCCCCCACACACACACACACACACACCCATAGGTCAGCCTCTGCAAAACGCAGGGATGTAGCCCCGGTGCAATGTCATAGACACAGGTTGTGTCCTCTAAGCACAGAGACACCTTCTGGAACGTTTTTTTTTTTTTTTTTAGGGGATGTGCCTTCGCTCATCGTCCTGTGTCACAATACAGAGGATCCCGGCATTTTGGGAGGGGGGGGGTATCAACCCAGTTTGCTCGGTGTGAGATCTATTTGTGGTCAAACCATGACTGGTGTCTGGCTAAGCATCACACTCATTTCCAGAGGGTGAAAGTGAACCACACGCACACACAAAACAAACCCACGTCTATTAATCTGTTTATCTTCCTGAAAAATCATGTGGGGCATCGCATATTTCAACTGGGATTGGGGGGAGGGGCCTGAGGGGGGGGGAGAATGTCAATGAGATTCGACCTGATTTCGTATAAACTCTTTCTCCTGTTTACTCCGTTCACTGCCTTTTTTCTTCGATTTAATATCCACGCGTTGCTACGATACATTCTCGTACACAAAAAAAAAAATCCTGCGTCCACGCTCGTAGAGTTGGTCCACCCCCGCGAGTTACATTTAGCCGTTGAAACAAAGTCCGTTGGACAGCGCTCGGCTTGTCTCCGGGCCGTGACACAATCTGAGTGCATAACGCGTCCCCAATCAGCAGATGATCCGCGGCTAAAAACTCGAGGGGAATATCGCGAGTGCGCCCTTTGTGTGTAACTGAGAACCCGTACTTATTAGCGTGGGGGCTAATGCCTACATGACTATACTTAAGGAATTGTGTGTTATGGGCGTGAGTGAAAATAACTTCTTATTTGCTTTTATTGTAATTTATAGTGCATAGCTTTTAGGATTTTTAAAAAATGATGTGTTGTTAAGCGTCTTTGAGTACCTTGAAAAGCGCTATATAAATCGTATGTATTATTATTATTATTATTATTATTTAAAAAGCATGGGGAAATGTCGTGGTTACATTTATATGCACTTGGATTTAAACCGGTGCAGCGGAGAGTTCTGCACCGTCATAGTCAAGAAACAGGGAAATATTAAAAAGCTAATGCTTGCAAAAAACATTTGTGTTTGTTAAGCTTGCAAAGGGTGCATTGTGCTCCTTTCATGCTCCTAAATTAAGAGACTTCTGAACATAAACCCTGTTTCTGCTGCTGCATTGTGACCTAAATGGAGGATTAAACTGTGTATAACAGAGCCTTTAACTGCCTGTGCTGGGGCTGTGACAGGTCCTTGGGAGATACACAGAGACTGCTTGCAACACATGTCATATATCATAGCTTCAATCTGTACCCCAACCACTACCTGCGAGCTACAAATGTGCACTTCTGCTGTCATTTCTGTAGAGACAGAAGAGGGTGTGTGTGTGTGTGGGGAGGGGGGGGGGAACAGGAGGGGGTTGCGAGCTATAAAAAACAAAACAAATAGCTTTTGCATTGTTTGTTTGTGTCTCGCCTACATTGTTTGGATCTGGGAGAAAAGGGGAAATGCTGTGATTTGAAAACATAACCATGCATTTTACGTTGTGTGTGTTTTTTTTTGTAAGACAGACTGATGCCTTTTGACTACATTTCTATCACGAACGCTGAATGCGATCGCTTGGATGTGCTGTGCAAATATAGTTTTGAGGAATACGTATTACGCTATCGACCGTGTGGAAGGGGCTTGATCGGGGAAAAAAGCTGGTGACCAGTGTGCTGCACAAATTGGAGTAGCCACGGGAGATGGCGAAGATTTTTATCAGTTATCCAGTTAATTTACTATACAGTTCTATGATTTTAATAATAAATGAATAATTATCTTTGTAAGCTGTGTGGCCCAATTTCTCACGTGACTATTAGTCACGTTTCGGTACAAAAATCTCTCAGATATTAAAAGCTTTATTTGAAAGTAAAATCTTTAAAAAAAACTTATCTCATAAATATTTACGGCTTTTCTGTGCAGGCCATGGGCGCTCCGTCGGACACGAGGCGTACAGTATGCATCACTTTCTCTATCTACTCTTCGCTTTGGGGAAAACTGCATAAATTGTTTCTTGCTGATGTAATTTCTTGTGTTAAATATTGTAATGTATGATAAACAAGTCCACATGCATGTCAATAGTGAACTACTCTGCTCTGCTTGTTGTATGCTAAGTCTTAAATGGCTGGTAATTTGGATACTACACACAACTACAACACTTTTTTTCCAGATTACTGGGAACTAGGGGTGTCACGTAAGGTACAGTGTGTCTCTGACTACGCATTTCTACTGGAAGTTGGCTCACAAACTGGACGCTGCTAGGAATGCACTAAATTGCTTTATATACTGCGTTAAATTGTTTCATACTTCATTTCTATTAATGTGTAAATGTATAGGTTTATATATATATACACTAGAACTAGAGGGTGTGTACTCAGGCTGCAGCAACTAGCTAACGGGATGGATTACCGGAAGTGACGCCGTCTCCTTTTTTTCCGAGTGAATGACGAATAGATAGAGAGGAAATAAGTGTGGAGGCTAAACGCACGATTAAAGCTTGTAATTTTAAAACTAACGTAACCGGTTTCCCTCCGTTTTGCGATGGACCTACGTAGCAATCAACCCATACAAAGATGTATTTAAGCTAACGCTTAATAAAGCTAACCGGCTACATTGATCCATTGCAAAAGTGGGGAGAGAAAAAAAGACAGGGAGTTTAAAACTCTGTTAAGTATGTTTGTTTTTGTAAAGTATCCTGTATTTACCAGATAAGGAAGATTTAGCTAACGCTAGAAGATGAAATGAGTTCAGAGACACTGGAGTATAACGTTACGCTACGGAGGTGTTTGGAATATTTCATGTTGTTATTCAGAGACAGACTAGATATAATCTTGTATTTCTTTATCACAGAAACTGAAGCAGTACCTGATGAACTATGTATCACTTTCATTTCCCTTTTTATTCTCAGTGCATTTCTGTATCCCCAATACATATTTTATTTTATGTTGTCGTAAAAGAGGACTGTGAAAGAATAGGAGGAATAAGTCAGGTTATTTAAATATGAGAAATCTATGTCGCAAACATTCAAAAATATATATATTTTTTCCAATTAATCAAAGTAATATTGAAAAGATGAATTGGTGACCAAAATATCTGTTAGTTTCAGCCCTAGTGTGTATAAAAGATAAAGCTGGGCGACAGTGTTTAGTATTTCAGGCTTCAATATCAGTAGAGAAACAGAACAAAGAGCAAAAGTAGGAGAAGTGGGAGCGGGAGTGGCAGTAAACAACACGTAAAACGAATAATTGACTCTGTGAAGGCGGCCATCCGGCATCATCTATTAATTCCTGACAACGGGCACCTCTTCTTGTATTATCCCTTCCTGGGAAACAGCCAGCCTCGCTGCGAACGAGGACCCTCAGGTCAGTTTGTGATATTGCTCAACAGGCTGTGACTGCAAATCAAATCCTTCGCTAACTAATCATACCACTCGAGCTGCAAGTGAAAAGCGAGTCACATTGGAAATAATGTATGGCAGACCCAACACCTGCCCGTTAACTTAACTTGTCGGATAAACAGATTTGTTTCTCTTGTTTTTTTTATCACTCAGTATCCAATAATCCTACGATATATGGCCGTGAGGAAGAAAAGCGACGACACCTCGTTCCCACAGAAGAGACTTGGCTGGACGAACAGGTGTTTCACGGCTGAATAGCAATGCACCTTCAGAGGGGTAATGGAGCAAGGCTAAATCCCACACTGCAATGACTACTTTATTTCCAAATAAGCATTTAAGATCACTAAACTTTAATCAGGAGAGTAAAATGCCTCGTTGAAAAGTGTACGATTTAATTAAATGGAAGCCTTTCAGTGTGTAGCTCTGATTACACTGGAATTAAGAGTCCGGGTGGTGCATTTCATGCAGCTATTTTTGTTCAGCTTTTGTTCTTTTTAAAGATGTATTTAATGCCAAAAGGTCACGTGATGCCATGAAGTGCCAAAACAACCGTGCACTACCAGTTGCTAAAACACATGATGCTGCTTGTGGGGAATTTGAGGCTACATTTACACATAGCCGGGTATTTACAGAAGTGAATATTTCTGCCCCTCTGTTTAAAAAAAAACGTTGTACACACAAGGTTGTTTTCAAAAAAGTTTCTGTTTATATGAACGCGCATAAATACGGCGTCCGCATACGTCCCATAGGACGCTCACATGACGTGAAGCATTTTTAGTCGCACACTGTGACCTCGTTCACACGCAAACACAAAAACTGAGTTTACAGAAATCTCCACTTTGGCCGGAGTTTTTAGAAATTATCGTTTTCCCTGATAAAACCTCAGTTTTTGTGTAAATGAAAGGCAAAAAGGCATGCAAATATATGCGTTTTCCCATCGTGTAAACGGGGTCTAATTCACTGCTGGATAGAATTTTTCACTTCGCACCTTTGAATGTAATCAAAAACTATGAGCCAGTATGCTACATACGTGAACGTGTTGGATGACAAATACTTTAACAATATGTTTCTTTCTTTTTTTAAAGTTCATGAATATTAAAATAGGAGACATGAATAAAAATCTGGTTTAAAAAAAATTATGTTCTTTGTCTGGAACAGTAAATAAGGGATTGTCGACAAACATTTTCTGCAGATAAACTTGGTGATATTGTGTGAACGTTGTGTTTAAGACGTGTTGCGCTGCTCCCAAATGGCACAAGCATCCATTAATGCAAGTCTACGCTATTCCATTAAATACAAAATTGGAAATGACAATTTTGGCATCCAGGTTTAAGGATTATTAAAATGTATGCAGCAAAGCTACCCATCCTATTTCATTATCATGCTTTGTAGTCCTCATTTTACTCAGTTTCTGCATTTCTCTCTGATTCAATAACTAGGACAGTGCTTTGGTGTGTCCATCTCGTCCTCTAGAAAAACTCAAGGTGAAACGAAACAAACAACTACAATAAAAGTGTAAACAGATAAAAGTATTTTTGTCACAGCTGAATCACCGCGCATGTTTATCAAGAAACTAGGCCAACATAGGGACGCTAAATCATTGCAGAGTTAATTTATAATAAGTGTCAAAATCTATTTTGGCAAATGTATCAGTTACGGCTCGATTGAGCTCGAATGGTTGCAAGTTGGCAAAACATTTTAAATTTGTCAATGCTAATGGAGCAGACTGCGGCACGTGTCACAATGTTGCAGTGTAACGTTACAGCTCATTTAAGCTGTTCTGCCCTAGGGGGGGGGGTTTCATTTCCATTGACAAAAAGTAAACATTATTTTTCACTGTCTGTGGCGCTAAACATCATATCGTATGTTTGAATTATTTGCTGGCTTAAGGCCACATTTACACATAGCCGGGTATTTACAGAAACAAATATTTCTGCCCCTCCGTTTTCAAAAATAACGTTGTACACACAAGGTCGTTTTCAAAAAAGTTTCTGTTTATATGAACTCGCATAAATACGGCGTCCAAATACGTCCCATAGGACGCTCACATGACGTGAAGCATCTTTAGTCGCACACTGTGACGTTTGACAACCTGAAACTCTGTTTGACCTCGTTCACACGCAAACACAAAAACAGAGTTTTCAGAAATCTCCACTTTGGCCGGAGTTTTTAGAAATTATCGTTTTCCGTGATAAAACCTCAGTTTTTGTGTAAATGAAAGGCCAAAACCCATAAAAATATATGCGTTTTCCCATCGTGTAAACGGGGTCTAAGTCATCTGGTTCCAACTTGGCTTGAGGAAAGTAAGTACATGCTCAGGCATTAAGCTTTAAGGTACTTGAGCTAACGCCTGTGCGTTTATTTGTGTGCTGCGTGACGCTGCTTGCTGATTGTGCCTGCTAGCATAAATCATCAGTTGAAGGTCAGACAGGTGACCGCAGATGCTACATGGGTAATCAATGCAATGGCATTTAAATATAAAGTCATTGTGTCACATTGTTAGTGGTTGAAAGTTGGCTTTAAATAGTGTTTGTACGGTCATGGAAAACCTGGAAAAGTCATGGAATTAAAAAATGGTCATTCCCAGGCCTGGAAAAGTCATGAAAAAAACTTAAATCATAAAAGTTTGGGAAAAGTATTGGGAATTTGTTATAATAACATGTTCATTTATACCGAGGTTGACATAATTAATATGTTTTTTAAAGAAAAGCGCCCAAAATATAAGCCGGTGTACGCTCTCAATACATACAGTGTTCTACATTTTTCATGTTTTTATCGAGATTTCAGTTTGGTCATGGAAATTTAGTTTAAAGTCATGGAAAAGTCCTGGAAATTCATCGGTCAAAATGTGTAAGAACCTTGTTTAAACTCGCCCGCAAGCTAACTACCGTCATCGGAGCGTAACATGCTAGAATACCAGCCGCGCCGTAGTTTTTCCATTTATTCTAAATAAATTCTGAAGTGTATGATTACCTTTCTGGTTGTCGAGTTTAGAAGTTGTTCATATGTAATAAACCTGTTCTAATATTAGTAAAGAATAAGCATTCAGGTAGTTAAATCACTGATATTCCCCTTTAAAAAATAGAAATAAAACATCCCACCGTGCTTCAGCACGACAGACTCATTTTAATTAAAGGTTTGAGTGACACCGTGATCATCTCATGCTGGAAAACTTTGATTTGGTGAATTCTAATCTGATCCCTGTCACGGAGAATGAGCGGGCTCACGCTGGCTTCTTAACTGCTGACACCGCCGGTCAACGAGATGGTTTTTTTTTCCTCTCCGCGGGTGCTTCTCAACTTGAAATGGAGAGCATTGGCAGGACTTAAATTGGTGGCATTTTGTGGTCTTTAAAGAAAGGGGACTCATTAAAAGTAACCCAGAGACGCCTTCAACTTTCCTCCATCATTATATGTAACAGCAGATAAGAGAAGTATAATTATAGAATCTGGGTAACTTGTGTTGTCAATTTAAAAGTGATGGAGCTGCATAATCCCCAACCTTGTAATTGGCCGATGGCCCCTGCAGCGTCATCTCTGGTTTTAATGAGTGTTAGCCCGAGCAGAGGTACACTCACAGACGTGGTCACTGCTGATCGCATGCATGCCATTACCTCTGTTGTAAATCACCCGGTGCAGGTCTTGTCACTTTCAAGTCTTGCTACCTATTTTGTTTAATATGACTTACATTGTACTGAAGAAATCTTGGAATGACATATTGTCCCTGTTTGTATTCATAGTGCAAGAACAAAGGCAACAGTAACAAATAAATTCAGACGCCGTTGAATCTGTTTTTCCTGGGGTCCAAAAAAAGATCTTAATGAACACATTTTTTTTCACTGAAATCCTTTGAACACTAACACTCCTAGTGGAAATGGCCATTTAAAAAACACTTCTCATACACTGTTAAATACAGCCACTCAATTGGTTATCACCGTTATGGCTGAACGCTAACACAGGTGCATCCTAAAGTATAAGGAAATGTCTGTTAATAGGGAATGTCTTTATTTCTCATTCTGGACCCTGTTCCCCTTGTTTTTGTGTCTAAGTGACAAAAGGGAGTCAGTATTACGCTGCAGCTGTTTTTTTACCACCAACAGGCTCTGATTGTTATTAGAATTATTATTACGTGTCTCAAATGTTATCTATATTCGGCATAAAGCTGCATTATTTTACTTTTGTTTGGCCACTTGAGAGAAGATGTACAAGTTGTGAACACAAAACACTTTATCGTCACCTAATAAAGTTTGTCCGGCTATTGATTTGGCTATTGATTTGTCTTTTTTTTTGGAGTTGTGCTTCTTTAACAAACACTTGATTAATGTAGATCCTTTTAGCCTTTGGTTTATAGTCTCCGGCAACACCCAAATAGTATTTTTAGCTGTTAAATACTCCAACAAGTTCACTAGCTAGTTGCAAACTTTGTCTTTCTGCTGAACACTGTTAAAGATGAGAGCTGAAGGACTCAATCTGAAGTGTAACATTGAGGGACAAACAAAACAATGAGTTAAAAAGTAAAAGCTAAAACCTTCCACCTTTGAGTGAACTCCTTTGTTGAATATCATAGCAGCTTTAAGAAAACATTGTTAAGCAATTAATGAAAATGTTTGCCGTAATATATTGTTTTATATGTTTTGATAATAGTTAAGTTCTGAGTTGTTTCTTTAGAAAGAAGTTGTCTGAATAAAGTGAGCACTTTGGAGGGATTAAATACTTTTATGAAGCCACAAAACTGCAAAATCCAAAAATAGATCAAACATGTAGATATACTATGGATTATCAACCTTTGAATTGGACACATAGCCCGTGGATATTTTTCTCAAAAAAGGCATAAATCAAAGGAAGAAAATAAAAAAATCCTCAATAAAAAAAAAGTTGCACTATGCCAATGACTTTGAATTGGCTTGGAAACATAAATTAAAAGAATAACAATCTCACATTATAGCGGAAGTTATTTTATCACCTACTTTGGGGAACACCAAGCATGATTAAACATTAGAGGATATGGCTCAACGAGGCATTTTACCATAAAATTGCAGTCAAACCCTCCCCGCAAAATCAGATCAAAAAGAGAGGGGGAGAAAAGGAGCCACACAGCCGCGCCACGCATGTGGTCGAAGGGTTTAAAAAATTAGCAATGCTCAACTGGAACGGAAGTAGCTTGCAGCGACGGCCACAGCAGAGTTCCTCTAATCATATGTAACGTCTACCTCAGGAACGTAGTGGAGGGAGTTTACAATAAGCTTAACCCCCACTTTTATATTGCACTCAGCAGGTTTCCCCCTCCATGTTGGGCACTTTGAACACTATTTTGTTATTCTGACTTCACTTGGTTTAATAATCCGCAGTTCCCTGTTTTTTCTTCTTTTTTTGTTCCCTAAAACTACCTCGCAAGGCTTTGATGTTTTTTTTTTTTTTTTGGCGGAAGCGGCACAGTAGCCGATTAAGTCGGCTGGTGTTTGACGGGTTGATTATAAAAAAAACGTCACAGGAGAAAACACTTTTGAAATTTGATTTCATTTGAGCCATATTTAACCTAAAAAGTAGAGTTAGAATGAAATAAGAGTGGAAACTTTTTTCTTTTTTGTCGTCTTTTTTTTTGTGGGTAAGGTCAAGGAAGGTAACTTGTCGATGGTGAGAGTGTAGTGGAATTAGGAGAGTCTCCTCCCATTGGTCCATTTGATCACATCACACGACGGAGGGCGTTTGAGAATTTGTCATCCGCCTGAAAGCGGCGCTGTGCATTTAGCGAGAGTCGAACTTTCAGGAGGCCTCTGGGAAGAGAGAGAGCTGGGAAAAAAATTGAATTAATTGAACTCTGTACGTAACTCTGCGTCAATGGCCTCCTCTGTGTGTGAGAGCGAGAGAGAGAGAGAGAGAGAGAGAGAGAGAGAGAGAGAGGCAGAGACAGACAGGGTTTGATTGCTCAATATTCATCCACATTTTTTCCCTCAGATAGGCACAATATGGCGGGCTTAATTAACTTCTCTGAAAGGTGAAGCAGTGCGCACCATCTGCTGTGAGACAATCACATTTGTATGCCTCTCTGAATAATCCCGTGACTCCATTAAAGCAACGTGGTGTGCCGGGTAAGAGAAGTCTGGGGAGAATCTACAAAACGTCTTTAATCGTATGTCACTTAAAAAAAGAATATATATATGTATATATATATTTTAAATAGCGACATTTTCTTAATACATTTTGATTTCACACACAATTCACCGTTTATCCTCGCAGCAAAGATATATGGCAATTTAAATTACGTTTTATATTTGAAAAGAAAAAAAGGAATGGAAAAAACGAAACAATATAAGCGCCGTCCGAACATATTTCCCTGATCACTTCATGCGAGTTGTGAGGAGACCATTTGGATTCTTTAATATGTCTGAAGGACCACACATCGCAATCAAGGGCCTGCTGAACTTGCCCTAAAGCCGGGTCATTATTTGATCTTTGTGCATCTTAATCTGATTATCTCATTGTGGAGGTAAACTTCAGACTCAATCTTGTTAGCAGCTGGCCAAGATGGATTACGGCGACCAGTGAGGTGGAAAATGAACTGAGCAGTTCAGCTTTGGCCTTGCTCTCTTTCAAGATACTCACCACCACTACTTCAACTCCTTCTGCTTTTCTTTCTGTTGGCCCTTCAAACGAGATATTATCCTCGAGAAAAGCATCGGCCACCCCCCCCCCAACACAAAACACACCTCCCACCCCACACACCCTTTTCTTTATCTCCCGTGCTTTTAACCAAGTCGGGACAATAGCAAGAGGGTGGGCGGGGGGGAAGAGAAGAAAAAAAATCCTGACCTCTCTTAAACATTCAGATTTCTCAGACGTGTTATGAGAGGACGGTAAAGTGTCTGGAGCTTTAACTCGGCGGAAAAAAAAAAGACGAGTCTCTCGCCCTAAAAAGGCTTCAATCCGCAGACTTTGTTGTCGGGCCAGTTTTTTTTTTAACGAAAAGCACGGAGTAACCCGATAGGTCGAGAGAGGTATGCGTTGCCTCGATTCTCATCTTAAATGAAGAGGGTTGGTTTTTTGCCTTTTTTTTTTCTTACCCCCCCCCCACCCCTCCTTAAATTATGCAAATGCCTAAGATGTGTGGTCCCGCTTAAGACACTCAGTTTTGCTTGTGGTCTTATTGCCGGTATTGAGTGCCTTTACAGTGAATGAACACCACAGTCCACAGCACAAAAAAGTCCCCCTAAAGGCTGAAAGGAGTTCAAAGCATTGAAAAGACAAAAAGGACTAAGCTGGGATTTTTTTATGTACACTGAAAAGAAGAATAAAATATAAGTTCCCTATTGGTTCCCGTTATGGCCGTGGCACCCATATTAAAAGCATTATGTTGCGACATAAAGGCCAGCCTGAAACGGTCCGTGCGCACCATATGCGACGAAGAAACGAGAATAACTCGGAGCGGGCGGTGATTTTGCAACACGAAACCTCTGAATGCTCTTTTTGACACTCCATTGAGGGAACAAGGAATTGAAAAGAGGTTATATTCGATCAGGTTTTCTGCCTCAATAGGTTATAATCACTCCTAAAGTATTGAGCACTACACAGAGAAGAGAGCTTCTAAAGAGGCTAATCAGCAGGTTTTCTCCCTATTATCGCTTCCCATCTGAGGGTAACAGAGCACAGAAGTACCCCCTTCTATTGATTATCTGGACGGGAATTTAAATATTAATACACTGCCCGGCTCTGCTTGGCACTCTCTCTAGAGCTGGGCTGCATGGCAAAGCACTCATTCCCCAGATTAAAAACCCCCTCGTTTTTTTTTTTTAAAGCACAATCCTGCTCTCTTTTCAGCTATAAGAAGAAGGAAAAAAAAAAAAAAACTTCAAGGGGGGAAGTTGAGAGGAGAAAGGGGCCAGAGCTCTGTGTCTCTGCAGCGAAATTCAAAGACGACACTTTTCCTTCAGGCCTGGGTCTGCTGAGGATGCAGGAATCACACAGCAGCCATTTAACTGCCGCTGCCTGCTATGGAGAAGCAGAGACTATACGCTCCTCTGTGTGGCTGCTCCGGTTAAAGACAAAAGGTTCTTTGAGAGTTTGGGTCCGTTTTAGCGCATGAATTAGGTGAGAAAATAAGGCAAAACGTGTTCCGATTTGGCGGGTTTGAAGCGAAAAGTCGGCGACAAAGAACACTCAAGACGCAGTCGGCGTGAAGATATCGTGGTGTTTTTTTTGTGTACGTTTTCATACGTTGCGTCCGCGCGCCCCAAAAGAGCCCTGTCCACTCGACCTCGAGAATGAGCGCGTTTGCCCGCGGGGGGCTGGTTACGCACCGAGGGGACACAAAGTGCGTTGACATCCACGCCGGTTTGGGGCGACCCGAACGCACGAGTTGTGGCCCCACTTGACGCGAGCGGTAGTGAATCGCGACAGAGGAAGTAATGTGTCGCGGAGCTGCCGCGTGGTCGGCGGGATAAACGGGTTCAACCGAACGCGGGTCACCGGGAATTTTTAGACGCCATCGTCATCGACGGCGCATTAAACACCGTATTGAGAACGAATGAAAATAGGTGTGTGTGTCTTTAAGAATCCAAGTGACTTAATATAGAACCCTACGCCCCCGCCCCCCGGTTTCATTTCTCCATATGCCACTTCAATATACACCTCGGCATTGTTTTCACCTCTCATATTATGAGTCAGAGGGGTTCGTCCAAATCCTGGAGTAATCCACCAAGAGCCATAATGAAGAGATCAACCCAGAGCACAAGACAAATAATTTAGCATGACGTTAAGTCCCCGTCTCATACGGTGAGGGAGATGTCCATTAATACACATACCTTGATTTGCATTCACTCTGCCTGAGGTTTAGTGAATAAAAAAAATGAAATAAGTTAGGCAATCAGCTCTTCTCTCTCTTAGTCCTAAAATGCATAACGCTTCTCCTCACTGAATTACGAGTATTGAGGCTATAATAGAAACTGTTGCTGAATCCAGGATGGCGTGGAACTGTCATTTCTCTCACACATTATTCTTAATGTAATACCCGCTTTATTTTCCCTGGTAAATAAGCACAAAACTCCTCCATTCTACCAAGAACTTGTAACGTTAATTCCCATTTCCCAACATTTGCTGTTCATTAGATTGGCTTCTTTGGTTTCTTGAGTAAAATGCCATTATAAATCAATATCAAGTTCATCGGAATGTGCTTAGCCTAGCTTAGCACGATGATTGGAATCAGTGAGAATTGGCTGATTTAGGGATTTACTGATGCTTTAAATTTCAACTATGCGTGAGAAGAAATATAGAAACATTCAAATGTAATAGATATTTTAAATAAGCAGTTCAGAAAGCCTGTGTTGCAGGATACTGTCAGTGGGATGCAGACAGAGACAGCCAAGTAAGCACTAGCGAGCTAATCTCCGATTATTTACATTTTATTTTTATTTTTATTGAGCTGTCGAGGTTTTTTTGCTCACATTACCGAATATGATGGAACCGCCCGAGATATATTTTGCGATTGAATTTGACTTATCTTTCAAACACTGTTGAGTTGTGTTTGTTTGTTTCCTGCAAGTAGACAAGCTGTTTATGGCTAACGAAAAAGTAGCCTAGCTGTCTGTCTCGTGAACCTGGCATTTTATATATTTCTGTTCATAAGCCTATCTCATTGTTTCTGCCTGCTTTATGTCCTTATTCTAAGCTAGGCTAACCATGCCAGAAATGAGTCCTGTTCCCTCATCTCAAAGTTGATGTGTTTTTTTTGTATCTTGTTTTTTGGTTAGATGCCTGAAAAGGGCATCTTACCAAAATCCCAAGGTTTGTGGTTAAGTTAAGAGATTTTAACTTTTGTTCTACTACATAAAATACATCAGAATTGTGTTTTTAAAAGAGGCAGTTGCTAAGAAGTGGCTAAAATAACTTTATCACGCCGACTAGTCCACCTTTTCAGCCTTGTGTTTAACGTTTATTTGTAACGTTAGCTTGTTTTACTTCTGCCTATCACATTCACGTTGTCAAAGGAATAAGTGGATGCTAGCTTCAGGGTGGGCCGACACAAATACATCATCCCTGCAGAACTCTACAGGACCCAGAGATTAGATTGACCTTCATTCAGAGTATCTAATTCTTAAAGAGGAAGTGTTTAATCCCTTAATTTAAAGAGATAATTATTCTTTTAAGAAGTGTAGTTTACAGAATAATGTGCCAAACCCCTCCGACTGTACAGGTGAACTTTTTTGTCCGATGACAACCGTCAAAGTTGCTCAGCCATGCACTTCCTATTACCTAACCTCATTCCGAGTATTAGTAGAGCTTTTTTCTGATTAAACTGTCTCAGAATTGTGAGGACCTCTTCATACACCTCTGCCACACGATAATGTGACAGCAAAGGCCATTAATGCAAGAGCACAGAGGTCATTAGCATCGCTCCATGGTGTAGCATAAAGTAATCACCTCCTGAGATCTGTCTGCTCTTCTGTCTGTCCTCCCCCTGTGGTTATTCTCTACATATGTAAGGTCAGTTAATGATGGTGGACAGAGATATCGGACCGGGGGAGCCGCTCTGGCGGCTGATTACGCTCCGCTCCCGACACTTCTGAACCAGCCATGGGATGACAAGGCCGACACTATTAAGGATTTTTAACATTCCCCGCTGCTCATCAAAGATTTTGCAATGAGAGAGGGCGGTCCATAAATTGGAATTTACCACGTAGGTGTGAAACTCCGGCTTCCCTGTAACATTTCCAGAGGGCTTAACGAACGACATCTCGGCATACGGGAAAACGTAAAAAATAACATTTCCAGATTAATTTCAATGTCGCATTGGAATTGTGTGAATGTTATCCCAATTCATCCATCTGCTAATGGCCACACTTAATGACTCGTCTTTTTAATGGGGGAGCAAAAGCACAATGCTGGAGTTATCACACGACGCAGCATCCCTATGAATTACTTCTAAATTGGACGCTTCCGCACGTCGCAATTTACATCCAGCGTTGCATTGGCGTGTAGCGAGTCTGGCTGTCATCCAGGAGTCCAGAGTGTGTGTCCTTTCACAGACCTTTAATTAACTCTCACCTTTTTTACTTTCAGCGCTGTCCGATGGCCAAGAAACAGACATATTTTAAGCATAAATCATTTGCCAACACCACAATCTTTCCCTAATAAGGATCTGTCCTTATTAGTGCAGTTTATTTGCTAGGTTGGAGGCAGGTCTAAGTGGGTTAGATGCACGGCTCCGCGCCATCGAAACTCAGCCAGCTATGCTAGTTAGCCCGCCCTCTCCCGTAGCCGGTGCGGAGCCACAGGTAGCTACTAGCTCTTCCCCGGCAGCGCCTGGCCAGCCAGGAGGATGGGTAACTGTTCGCAAGAGTGGTAAGTCTATACAGAAGCCTGCTGTGCACCAACCACTTCACGTTTCGGACCGCTTTTCCCTGCTCAGCGACACACCCGCTGAGGAGAACACCCTGGTTATCGGGAGCTCTATAGTCAGGAACGTGAAGATAGCGGCCGCGACCAGGGTAGTGTGCCTCCCGGGCCAGAGCGGCGACGTGGAGTCTTGTTTGAAGCTGCTGGCTAAGGATGAGCGTAGGAACAGTCAGATTGTAATACATGCCGGTGGTAACGACGCCCGAGCCCGTAGGTCGGAAGTCAGTAAAATGAATGTGGAATCGGTGTGTGCTTATGCCAAGACGTTGTCGGACACCGTAATTTTCTCTGGCCCTCTCCCAAATTTGAAAACTGACGAATTATATAGCCGTATGTCGTCTTTCAACCGCTGGCTGTCGAAGTGGTGCCCAGCGAATAAGGTGGGCTACGTAGACAACTGGAAGACTTTCTGGGGAAAACCTGATCTGATGAGAAGGGACGGCGTCCATCCCACGTTGGAAGGAGCGCGTCTCATTTCTGCGAATATGACCACGTTGATCACCGGACCTAATCCATGACAATCCGGGGTTCAGATCAGGAACCGGGAGCAGAGTTGTAGTTTAACACCCTTCTCTGCTCTTCTTGTCAAGCAGTTACCCATCCATTACTCTAGAATAGAGACTGTGAAGACTGTGTCTGTCCCACGGCCACTTAAATTAAATAAATCTAAAGTAAACACAAGAGGAGTCGTACACAATAACCTTATACAAGTTAACACCATTATTTCAGCAGTGCAACAAAACAGGACTATTAAATGTGGTCTCCTAAATATTAGATCTCTGTCATCTAAAGCTGTGTTACTAAATGATTTAATAACAGATAATCACATTGATTTATGTTGTCTAACTGAAACCTGGCTGCGCCATGAAGCATATGTCTGCCTAAATGAGTCGACTCCTCCAAGTCATGTTAATACTCACATTCCTCGAGACACCGGTCGAGGAGGTGGAGTAGCAGCCATCTTTGACTCGAGCCTTTTAATAAATCCTAAACCTAAATTAAATTATGACTCATTTGAAAGCCTTGTTCTTAGTCTTTCACATCCAACCTGGAAAACATTACAGCCGATTCTATTTCTGATTCTGTACCGGCCACCCGGTCCATATTCAGAGTTTATATCAGAATTTTCAGAATTTATATCAAGTTTGGTTCTTAAAACTGATAAAGTTATTATTGTAGGAGATTTTAATATTCATGTGGATGTTGATAATGATTGCCTAGGTACTGCATTCATCTCATTGTTGGACTCGATCGGCTTTTGTCAGAGAGTACAGCAACCCACTCACAGCTTTGGCCACATGCTTGATCTTGTTCTTACATATGGCGTTGACATTGAGCATTTGAAGGTCTTCCCACAGAATCCTCTTCTGTCAGACCACAGCCTTATAACTTTTGAGTTTATACTACCGGAGTGTACACCGCTAGTCAAAAGTTTCTACACCAGATGTCTAACTGACAGTGCTGTAGCTAAATTTAAAGAAGTGATTCCTTCTGCACTTGATTCAATACCATGTCTCAATATAACAGAGGACTCCTGGTCTAACTTTAGTCCGTCCCAGATTGATCATCTTGTTGATAGTGCCACAGGCTCACTGAGAATGACACTGGACTCGATAGCCCCTCTGAAGAAGAAGACAGTGAGGAAGAGAAGGTTTGCTCCTGGTATAACCCTCAGACCCGCACATTAAAGCAAACGTCACAAAGCTTGAAAGCATTTATGCTCAACTAATCGGGAAGAATCCCGCTTAGTTTGGCGAGATAGTCTTAAAACTTATAAGAAGGCCCTCCGCAATGCCAGAGCAGAATATTACTCATCAGTAATAGAGAAGAATAAGAACAACCCTAGGTTTCTCTTTAGCACTGTAGCCAGGCTGACAGAGAGTCACAGCTCTGTGGAGCCCAGTATTCCTATAGACCTCAGTAGTAATGACTTTATGAACTTCTTCAATGAGAAGATTTTAACTATTAGGGACAAGATTAATAATCTCTTGCCCTTAACCAGTGCCAATCTGTCCTCAAGTGGAATGGCTTTGGAAACCCCTGTATGTCCTGGTATATATTTAGATGGCTTTTCTCCCATCAACCGTGACCAATTATCTTTAATGGTTTCTACTTCTAACACGTCTACCTGTCTCTAGACCCTATCCCGACTAGGCTGCTTAAAGACGTTTTGCCTTTAATTGGCAGCTCTCTTTTGGATATTATTAATGTGTCTTTGTTAACAGGCCACGTACCACATTCCTTCAAAGTAGCTGTAATTAAACCTCTCCTGAAGAAGCCCACTCTGGATCCAGAGGTTTTGGCTAACTACAGACCGATCTCTAACCTCCCTTCCTCTCTAAGATCCTTGAGAAAGTGGTCGCAAATCAGTTGTGTGACTTTCTACATCAGAATAGTTTATTTGAAGAGTTTCAGTCAGGATTTAGAAAACACCACAGCACAGAGACAGCACTGGTGAAGATTACGAATGACCTCTTAATGGCAGCAGATAAAGGACTTCTCTCTGTACTGGTCTTGTTAGACCTTAGTGCTGCATTCGACACCATTGACCATAACATCCTATTACAGAGACTGGAGCAGTCGATTGGTATTTCAGGCACCGCCCTAAGTTGGTTTAAATCCTATTTATCAGATCGATCTCAGTTTGTATTTGTAAACGATGAAGCCTCAATGACCACCAACGTTAGTCACGGAGTTCCACAAGGTTCTGTGCTTGGACCAATTCTATTTACCTTATACATGCTTCCTTTGGGCAATATTATCAGGAAACGCTCTATAAACTTTCATTGTTATGCAGATGATACTCAACTATATCTATCGATAAAACCAGAGGAGACTAACCAACTCACTAAAATTCAAGCATGTTTTAGTGACATAAAAACATGGATGACCGCAACTTCTTGATGTTAAACTCAGACAAAACCGAAGTAATTCTACTCGGCCCTGAGCACCTCAGAGATCAATTATCTGGTGATGTGATTTCTGTAGATGGCATTACTCTAGCATCCAACACCACTGTAAAGAATCTCGGCGTTATCTTTGATCGACTTGTCCTTTAACTCCCACATAAAGCAAATCTCAAGGACTGCATTCTTCCATCTACGTAATATTTCAAAAATCAGGCACATCTTGTCTCAAAAGATGCAGAGAAATTGGTTCACGCGTCGTTACTTCGAGACTGGATTACTGCAACTCCTTATTATCAGGCTGCACTAATAAATCTCTTAGGTCCCTCCAGTTGATCCAGAATGCTGCAGCTCGTATTCTCACTAAAACTAAGAAAAGAGATCACATTACTCCTGCACTAGCTGCTCTGCACTGGCTCCCTGTAAAATCAAGAATCACTTTTAAAATTCTTCTCTTAACTTACAAAGCCTTAATTGGTGATGCACCATCATATCTTAAAGAGCTTAGTAATCAGACGCCCACCAGAGAGCTGCGCTCACTAAATGCGGGCTACTTGTAGTTCCGAGAGTCTTAAAATGTAAAATGGGAGCCAGAGCCTTTAGTTATCAAGCTCTCTTTTATGGAACCAGCTTCCACCTTCAGTCCGGGAGGCAGACACAGTCACCACATTCAAGAGTAGACTGAAGACTTTCCTCTTTGACAGAGCTTATAGTCAGGGCTGAATCAGGTTTGCCCTGGTCCAGCCCCTGGATATGCTGGTATAGGCTTATAGCTGCTGGGGATGTTTAGGATGCACTGAGCACCTCTCTCCTCTTTTCTTTCTCCTATGGATGAATCTTCATCTCTCCATCACACATGACTAACTCTGCTTTCTCCCGGAGTCCTTCTGACTTCACGTCTCATGGGGTCATCGGACCCTATGAGACGGCATAGATTCCATCTGCTGATGGACCTTCGATGGTTGGATCGTGAGTTCCTGTCGCCAGCTGTGCCACTGTCCTGCTGGGACTCCGCCCACTCCTCCACTTGGGAGGTCTCCAAACTCTCCATCGTGGAATATGCCTAAATATGAACTATTGATAAACTCTGTCAGATTCCTTGAATGTATTTTAACTCTAAATATGTCCTTCTGTACACATTACATCTATTGCATCTGTCCATCCTGGAGAGGGATCCTCCTCTGTTGCTCTCCTGAAGGTTTCTTCCTTTTTTCCCCTGAAGGGTTATTTGGGAGTTTTTCCTGGTCCGATGTGAGGTTTTGGGTCAGGGATGTCTATGTGTACAGATTGTAAAGCACTCTGAGACAAATTTGTAATTTGTGAAACTGGGCTATACAAATAAACTGAATTGAATTGAATTGCCCAATGTTAGATCATTCAAAGCACATTTTTTACATGTACCATTAAACCTCTCTCTGTATTAATATTGATAGTGGTGATTATAGCCATGGTATTACATGCTATTGGGTTGGAACCAATTGTCGTATTGCCTTTCCCAAAGAGGATCTAAAAGACAGAAATAAAACCAAATTGGTATTAAATGCAAAAAAAAAATTGACCATGTCATTTTGCATAATCATCCAATATTGTCATTCTGTCTTGCCACAGGGGGAGTAGCAACATACCAACATAATGCTAAAACAAGTATATCAGCACTATTCCAAATTGTAAAGAGTTAGATTCAACTATGTAGAAATGTACGTGTCACGTTATTGTGTTGAGTCGATTGCCTCAAACCATCTATGACGCACTTGCGCTGATTTAGCCGTAAGTGGCTTGTTGTCACTGAGGAACGAGCAGCCTTGGTGTGTCTCGTCATTCATACTTTTTTCAAGTGTGTGGTCTGAGCATCAAGGGAGTGATTGGATCAAAGCGGGACGAGTTCTCCAGATCTAAAAAATAAAAAGAATAGTGTGTTAACATTCCCATTGCTGCAAAAGGAGACAGGAGTGACAGTTTAGCAAGGATGACAAACATAGATACAAAAGAGAACATCACACCAGAGCAATACATCACTACAGCTGATGTTTCTCCTTCATACAAATGGCATCCTAGTCATTTCTCTTTGAGACGTGTGAACGATGTTTGCCGCCATCCATCATAAAAGGACATAATGGAGGTTAGGGGAAGTCTGAGAGACTTGGACACTCCGGGGAGCTCATTACCGGACCTATTAATCTGTTATTTGACCCCTGCCAGAGCACTCCCCAATCTAAAAAAGACCTACGCCTCCTTAATCCAAAGATAAAAACAAAACCTCCACTGTGTCCCGGGGATCAACGCTCCAATTCAGACAACAAAGCAAGCGAAATAACATCAAGGCCTTAGATTGGTTTGTTCTCAGCGTTAGATAAAAGCGAGTTGATACAGTTTTTCTTCATCTGTCCGAGAGCTTTGAAAATGAACTCCAAGCTAAAGCTAAATTATTGATAGTCATGAGAAATCTTAATGTTGAACCACAAGCGCAAATATAAAAATGAAGGGTCCGAGACGGAGGACGAGAAATCCCCGGGTCCGGTAGACCTTTGTTGTGACTGAGGAACAAACCGGGCGGGATTAGATACCGAGTGCTCACCACTTTCCCTTTAAAGAAGAGTCGTGCTGCCATTCTGTGTATGCATCCTTCCTTCAGGGGTGATTGTCTCCTTGTTAGTGGTCTGCTGTTGAGCTCAGCACTTTGCCAAGTCAAAAACAATGTCATGCCTCGGAGGGCTGCGTGTCTCTCTCCGTCCTTTTGTTAGACGTCTGCACTACTCAATTACATTTCCCACACACAGCAGACAATAAGATATCATCAGGCACTTCTTAGTGTCCATCATGTGTTTTTTATGGACTCTCGTCAACGGTGGTTTTCAAAGTTGGATCACTTGTCAATCTTTTTGCCTTGTGCACACAGCGTCATTGATTTATTTCTGCGTTTTACACACATTGTAAACCAGTCGGGCAAAACAAAGTGAAAAGTATGTATGAATGGTTTTGTGGTGAGAATTTCACCTTGTGTTTCTAAACTTGTGTCGGTTAAGATCAAAGTCTGTTTCGTTCCCTTCAGCCCGTAGTGGAGAGCGCCACACGTCCTTTACAGAATGTAAATGTCTGAAATATTATTAATAGTAACCAGAATAACAGTCAAACTATGGTCTTAGTTTGGAGTAATCGGTAATAAAGCAAAGTAGCAGTCTCCATGTAAATAAAGACATTTGATTTTATAATTTTTATTATCTGTTCTACAATGAAAATAGTTACACACAAAAACCATTACACACACAGTCGGATGCGTTTTGTTTATTTATTAAGAACATTTGAGACAACGTTGAACTAATTATGCTAAAATTGGTGCAATTGATGGATTTTGAGGAATGTATTAATCAGATGCCGTTTGCATTTAATACAATTGAAAACTAGAATGACGGATGAAAGTTTCGGACAAAGATACTACCTTTAGTCTGGTTTGGTAGCTTAGTGACTGGATAGCTCATTAACAATTTCAACAGCAGTACTGTTTTCCACTTTCTACTGTAGAGAGAAATGCACTCTGAATCAATTATGAATCAAATAGATTCATTTACCTACTCTAATCTTATCACGTAGCAAAAATAGAGAGTTTGCTACCATCATGTCAATATTGGAAATCTTGGAGGTATCGGTGTCTGAAACTACCTTCAGGGTTCTTGTTTCAATAGACTTGACTAATTAACAATTTAAAATAAGATGTTGGAAGTTGTACAAACAAATTGAAAACAATAGAAAATTGTCTTCTATTTCAATAATATGCTGATAGTGTTATGGTTGGGATTTAATGTAGAGAAATATGAAGTTACGGTTTTTGACTTGGTATGGCTCAGGTGTACACTATGTGTTATGTCTTTTGCAGTTCATTAGCTGTTGACGGTATCACGTAGGTCTACTTCACTCATTCGTGCCAAGTTTCATCAATCTGTTGATAGCAATGTATCAAGGTGTAGCTGTGAATTAATGTTGCATCCATTAGAACCGTTGATAGCAACGGTGTTCACTCATTAGGTGTATTGCTGAGAATCAAAAAGCACGGATATTGATTGGCATATGTCAACCAAAATGAATACTATAGCGCTTGATATCGACGCGAAAGCAGTCAAAACCAGAATGTCAAATCACGAAGATACATCCAACGCTTCTGCTCCGGACTTTGAAACGCACCCCAACGTATTCCTACGCTCCGGCTTGAAGCCTCCAGTGGATGTTTTTCCGTGTGTTTGGAGGTCGTGGAGGGCTCCGTGCCAGGCAGCAGGTTAAGAAATGATGACACTGTATGGACACTTCATTTCAAACCGACTCTCACAGAAAACTTCTGGCTTTGATTCCCCCTTCCCACCAGCCCCCCCTATCCCCCTCTCACATGGCTGGAATGAAAAGGACAGTTATACATATTTCAAGGGCCCGAGGATCCACAAAGGGATTTAGGAATAAAGAGGTACGAACCTTTGAACTAAACAAAGGTACATCACCCACATATCACATCAGATGTGCCGTGTAGCCCCGCGTAAAAAAGACGACGCGGACAAGGAAGGAAAGGAGAGAGGCACCAGCATGCCCTTGCAGACAGGTTGTCTGAGTGTTGTCTGCATATCCCATGACCCCCCCCCCTCCACCCCTCTCCACCCCCCCATGGCTCCATCTCTAACCCGCATATAGCACTTGTTGGCCGCAGAGGTCTGCGGGAAAAGCCTCCGCAGCATCATCGCGCATCTGTGGACCTCTTTGAATCCGACCGGGGGCTCATGACAACAAGCAGTATCGGTTGCATTAAGTTGATTAAAGTGGTCGGCGGACACAGGCACTTGTGCTCTCACAATGCCAGATGAAAGAGCAGCGTGGCGGCGGCCCCTCTCCCGATTTGCCAGAGAGTTCTGCCTTTGCTCTCAGCAGAGGAGGTCAACAAAAGACCAAATAAGACGGGAGTGAAAGCAATTGAAAGCTTCTTTGCCAAATGATCTCTAATTGGCCCTTTCTTCCTGGCGGATCAGTCTCATGATTTTGGTGGTGAAAGTCGACTTACCCACAATTCTGCCTTTAAAAGCTTCTTATGAAAGTGGGCTACTTGAAAGAAGTGACCATTACCTAAACTACAATTGTGGACAGTGAAAAAGAGGAGGAAGAAGAAGAAGAAGGAAAAAAAACTAACCCTGAGTCGGATAAAATAGAAAAATAAATTCAATTCGCTGAATTAGATTTATCAAAAGCAATAGGTAATGTAATTGCATTTATTAAATGAATAAATATACCTTCATGCTGCAGTCAAAGGGAAACAGATGACACATAATTAAAAAGATAACTGAGCTTCTGAGAATTGTGGTTGTGTTTCGGGAAATAATAACTGCGCTTTAAAAGAAGCCCGAATCTAATCGAGATCTGACAGCACTTCGGTTTCATTTATCAGCGCTCCGACGGTAATTTATTCAAATAATTACGATGCCGGGTGCCATCCCCTCTTTAACCATCAAAACAAACTACACGCTTTTCGTCCCTCCCGTGCAGCTGAAGAGGTGTCACGCGTGGCACGCTTTCCTTTTCATTACAGATGCGATTTGAGGAACATGCCATATTCCACTTTCGGAAAAAGAAGTCGAGACAGAAGCTGACAGTATTGTTCTAGTATCAGTGTAGGAAGGAGGGGGGGGAGAGAGGGGGAGAGGGGTGTGTGTGTGTGTGTGTGTGTGTGTGTGTGTGGGGGTGGGGACAACAACAGGAAAAAAACAAACAAAAGCTTTGGCACTAAGGAGCTGTTCCAGGGATGATAACAATAATACAAAAAAGGGCGAGGTGATCAATGCTGTTCTGGATTTTGATAACACATTGCTCACGCCTGAGACAAATGATGGAAATTCTTAAGGAGAGAGGGGCCTGCAATATGCCAAATATGCTCCAAATTAGCCTTCAAGAGCGCCTCTCGGTGTGTGTATGGCGGCTGCGTGAGTAAATAAAGGGCCGGCATAAATTACCTTTGGATGTCAATCGTGATAGCGCACCCTGTTTTCTTTTTGTTACCGTGTCGCCTATTCGTCTCGCTGGCGGATGACACGAAATGAAAGCGCTCTCTCTCTCTCTCTCTCTCTCTCTCTCCAGCACCACCAACAGTACTCAGAGCTGCTTTCTGACACTTGAAAAACGCTACGGGTTGGAGCAACCACAGCTGGGCCCCCGTGCTGATTGGCTCGCACACAGGCTGCCACTAAACTTTCGCTGCTTGAGGAGTTGTCTGCGCCGGGACAGGTGGTGTTTATGCAGATGAATGAACGCATTACTGTGTGCTCTTCCTTTTGGTTTAAACATTAGCATTTCAAATGTGACAAATCAGATGCTCGTCTCCGGCTACATGCCATACGCTGCCGAGAGACCTCGGTATATGAAGGACCCGCAGGAGTTGAGGGCGGACAGTGCACACGGCCTCTGATACACATACATATATATATATATATATATATATATATATATATATATATATATATATATATATATATATATACTTGTATATACATATCTATATACATATAGATATATGTATAATATATATATATATATATGCATATATGTGTTTATATATGTATATAAACTGTACATATATATATACTTATATATACATATACTTATATATATGTTTAGTATATATATGTATAATATATATACATATGTGTGTATATATGTATACATATATATATCTATATATACATGTATATATAGATATATATATATCTATATATATTAGGGTTGTCAGCGTTAACGCGTCAATCTATGCGATTAATTTGGCCGCGTTAACGCACTAAAATATTTTAACGTAATTAACGCAACTTTGTTTACTTCCGGTGTTCGTTGATGTTTTTGCACTTTTCTGAGTGTCAAGCCGCGGCAGTGTGTCTGACTCTGTTTCCGTTTTTAAAATTATGAGTTTTCCGCGAAAATACCGAGCAGAAATCAGTTTAAACTCGTGGATTAATAAATCGGGTTTCCTCCTGCGCCTTCTCCCTCCGGCTGCTGCTCCGCTCCACAGACACAGACACACATGACGTGTCGGGTGACGCGGCACGGAAAGATCTCGTCACACGAAACCTTCACCGTGATTGGTCAAACCGTTTGTCTGTCAACATTTTGTGAAAAAACAACCAATGAACACTCAGTAAATCACAAGGCCCGCCCACCTTCCAGGTGAGTCTCATTAGCGGCCCGTCAGTCAGAAAAGACAGAGAACACGAGGAGGACAATGAGCCTCATGTAGAGATGAGATTGTTCTGGAAGGTTTGATGTAGAACACGTGGGGTTGTGTGTCATATGCAAAAGACTTTAAAAGGTGAATTATATTATATTTTTGTAAAATGTATAAAATGCCCCCAGCCTCCAGAGTGACACATTTGAAAGTGAGTCAGTTTCCAAAGCCACTGGTTCTGCTGCTGTTCAGTGTTAAAGATGACAGGTCCAATGGGTCTCTAATGCACCTTGCTTTACTAATCTGATGTTTCACTGAAGAAACTATTATCATCCACGCTATTAAATCCCTGGCTGGCCCTTTAAGGGGAGGAGCCTCTCTGAGACAGCTGTGTGTGACGTGTCTTTAACAACAAATACTATTAAACAAGTGTCTAAAGCACACGCTGTCTGAAGGGATTACTGCTTCATTTAGAAGATTTAGTCTTTAGAAGAACCCCCCTGATATTTGCGATTAATCGCGAATAATCGCGATTAATCCTGATTAATGAATTTCAAAATGTGCGATTAATTAGTTAATTTTTTTTAATCGATTGACAGCCCTAATATATATATATATATATATATATTTCTATTTCTATATATATATATATATATATATATATATATATATATTTGTTTGTTTGTATATTTCTACATATGTACCAGATATCATAGCTGCTGCATGGTGTGTCGTAATGATAACTGGAGGCTGGCTGTATTTTCTTTCATGCTGAGTGGGGAGTTGGCTGCCGGGTCTTAAAACGGGTACGAAGAAACACCATGCAATTATCTCCCTATTATCACACATACGTTCCGTTATAATTGCCCCGCCCCCCATTCGTGTCAGTAAAAGTGAATGACAACCTCTAATGATATTACATCGTCTACACATGCTGGAGGAATCATAGAGGGCATCAAATTAAATAAAAAACACAATTGCTGTCTGTGTAGATTTAAAACAACTCATGATAGCTATGCTCTGATTAATCCCTAGAGCAGTTCTCTGGTTAATCGATTTATATTTTGGTCTCAGAAATGACATCATAGTTTCCCCAGAGTCGAGGAAATGTCCTGTGTTCTTCGTCCAGAACTCCAAAAATATTTTGTTCGCCTACTCGAGAAAAACTGAATCATCCCATTCAAGAAGCTCCGACATGATTATTCGTTTGTTGTTATGATTTCCTGATTACCGATTGGGGAAACGACTCATTGTTTCTGGTATTTTATTATCTTGTCGTGCATGTTCTTCATCATAGGACTGGGTGTTCTAGTTGGAATCAGAATCACAATATTAAAAAAATATATATTTTCAAGCAGATTCAACACATCTAAAACACAGACTATGATCATTATTATTTTATTTGTTTTTAATCCCGACTAGCTTGGATTTATGTACTTTGACAACCAAATTATTTTAACACATTAACACAATAAAAGATATTGTCAAGGTTTGATTTTTAACGGAAGTTGATAGTGTGGTATTTGTATGCAGCACTGTTTCACTGTATCCTTATTGTACTCAAGCATGTCAATGTTAAAGCGTACTATATAGTAAAACCGTATAGCGACTTTGTGTACATTTATACAAATGAAATAAATGTCCAGAAAGTGCATCAAATCTTAAAAGGATCATTCTTTCCCAAGAAAGTACAGCAATGCAATAGTTTTGCCAATTCATTTCTTTCTTTTAAAATGCCTTTTTTATTTAGTTTTAAGTCCGTAAATAGATAAAAAGCTCTGCTTGATGAGAGTGAGCAGATTAGACGGGACATTTATAGACTGGGGCCACGACTTGATGAAATGTTTGCTCCACTTGCAGCGAGCGGCTTTGTTTCCGCGACACTCTGTGCTGTGGGTGAGACACTAAAGTCCCTATTGTCTGAGTCAACTTGACCTGACCTAGCTGGTTAAGCTGAGGCATTGTGAACAGCAAATCGCTTCAACCAGGGGGGTAGCTGCTTTGTGTGGCTACGGGGAAAATAACCTTCTAAAAAAAGCCCATACCCAGTAGTTAATGCAGAGTTTTGTCCCTGAAAAAAAAAGGAAAGCTCTGTTTATTTCCATCCACCGGAGAAAAAAAAACAACGATTGTTCCAAAATACCATCTTTTGGTGAATTGATCCTCCCCTCATCCATTTAGCAACACTTGTAGCAATTCTGTTTGTTTATGCACGCGCATATGTCCAAATTTCTCACCACTTTCCGCGTATGAGACACACAGACATATGTCTGCAAACGCACGTGTCATCACAATTCTGGCAGGAGATGATGATTGTGAAATATGGAGGAGCGCCGTGCCAATCGACAACTCGCATGGCCCGAAGCTGGCGGCAGTAAAGTGGTGCGAGGGCCAGACAGTGCTTAGCACGAGCTCCTAATCACGTTTCACCACTCGGCAGGCCCGTGCTTGCACGTCGCAGGTACTTGTAAACTCTTATCGGTCCCTTCTCTTCACACCCGATGTTGCTCTAAACCAAGTTGATCTGGAGACAGCCTTCGTTTGAAGAAAAAAAATGTAATTAACCGCAACGAAACCTTCGGCGAGGGCTCGATGCTTATTCTCGTGATGCAAAACACAAACAAACGACAACCGGCTTATTTAGATTGGGTTTTAGTTTAAAGCGTCATGGTAAGGCTTAAAATTATTGAGTAAATGAAAAAATAAATATAACAAAAATACAGCAACAATTATTTGGTTAGGCAACAAAACAAACACGACTGGTTTGGCTTAACATTACGACTTAACTTGAACTAAACTAAACTAAAAATGCAATAAAATTACTTAATTAGGTTTACACTACACAACTACTTGGTTAAGTTTAGACTACAAAACTACTTGGTTAGGTTTAGAGTAAGAAACGACTTACTTAGGTTTAAGCTACAAAACCACTTGGTTAGGTTTAGACTACTAATCTATTTGGTTAGGTTTAGACTACAAAACAACTTGGTTAGGTTTAGAGTAAGAAACTATTTGGCTAGGTTTAGACTACTAAACTATTTGATTAGGTTTAGACCACTAAAGTACTTGGTTAGGTTTAGACTACTAAACTATTTAGTTAGGTTTAGACTACAAACCCGCTTGGTTAGGTCTCGGCTACAAAACCCATTCATTAGGTTTATAACACAAAATTACCTGATCAGGTTAATTTAAAAAACTCGTGTTTTGGCTTAAAATGCGTACGAACTGGAAACACAACTAACTGACTGTGTGGGCGACAACATCTCCGTAATCTCTTGGCTTGATACAATCATAACGCTGTTATAAGCCTTCAATAGATGTGTTGTCTTTTAAAAACAAATAACGTCTCTCATGAAGATTTTTTTTTTAAGCTTTCATGATATATGTCTTTACACACACACACACACACACACACACACACACACACACACACACAACAGATCAAGCGTGAAATCCGTCAAAAGCAGAATTAGTGGCGGTTTAGTGCAGACCAGTCCAAACTTGCAGGATTGTCTGGACTGGGCTCAGCTCCTGTTTGTGGTCTCTCGCTGACTCGCGACTGGGCGCAGAAGGGAGGCGGCCCCCGTCTCCCCATAGGCCGACGGCTGCCTCTTCATTTCCTGCCGGACCTCTCCACCAGACACCTCCGTGACTCTAATTACCAGCGAGTTAGCTGCACTCGCAGCAGCAGCAGCGGCGGTCCTCGCTCGCAGAACCTTACCCTCACAATGAACCACGCCGCTAATTGTTCCATTACATCAACAATATGTCTTGAGAGGGAACAAAGGAGAAAAAAGAAAAGATCCACACAAAAAAACGACAACAACACAGAGGTGGGGACTAACTTGACATGCTAATTTTCATTAACCCTGATCTTCTAGTTCTTTCATCATCCGCCCTCCTCCTCCTCCTCTTCTCCGTCGTCTCGCTCGTACAGGGCGGCGGAGCACTCAAATTATCCACGAGCATTTCAGCTATCACTAATTATCCAAAGAGTTCCTCATTAGGCTATTTCAAATCCAACCTTAGATCAACACTTACTCAGACCTCGGGGATTCCTGATTCCCAGCAGCTGTTAAACAAACAATCAGTTCAAAGGATCAGGTATTCTACTTTACGAGGATGTGTGTGTGTGCGTGTGTGTGTTTGTCTGTGTGTGTGTGGGGGGGAGGGGGGGGGGGGACCCATGGGTAAACAACTACTTATTTAAAAAGAAAGGACTCCAGTGGCTCTCTGACATGGATGCGCCAATCTATAATTAATTTGTTTGCCGCAAATGCGTTCGATTTCTCTCGTAATTTGAGTGGTTAAGATATGAAAAGGTCTTAAAACATAAGATAGGGAGCTAGAGTGAAGCTGGAGAGCTCACTCTCGTCGTGTCTTACAGCAACTAAAGTCAATATTTTATAATAACAAGACCGGTCAGGGAAGCGTAAGCGGAGATAAATCTGATGTGAGAACGATGCGAGTGTGATATAAATATATACATATACCCGGTGTGGACTGTATTAATACGTGATTATTACGGTTTCTGTTGGTGTATTCTTTAAGTTACAACTTTAACGTAGCTTTTAAAGTTATTATTTGATTTGTACCTGGCTTTATAAACTTTAGTCCTGCTGTTATTGTCTTTATATATATTTGTTGATTGATTGTCATCTGTTGAAACCGACCTGGGGACGGCCTTTGTGAATGTTTGTGATATATAATAAATCTAAATATATTAATTGGAAAACAAGATGTGAATGCGGCCTTTTGTAGTGATGAAGCCACGGAATACGACGAGTTTAGAGTGAAGTGTTATATATATTATATTCATTTATAGTGACCGTGAACCTTCGTGCTTTACTCACACAAAAAGGACCAGACAGAGTAAGAAGCCAGCTGAGGAACACAGTGGACTACAAGTTTAACTTTTCAGGCCTTCATCATTCAAATTGATGAACACACAAGATACGACATTCAACCTATGGCCAGAGGTCACGAGGGGATATTGCTTCAGTGTCAGAGGTCACAAGCAAAAAAGGACAAACACCAAAGGGTGCTACCAGAAATAAGAGTTTTCTATTAGTCTCCCTTAGTGGGTCTTCCGTCCCTTTATCGTCACTTTTCACGTCAACTAGAAGTCACGCAAAAGTGCGTATAGCTAAGTACAACCGAGACATTTTTAGGCGATCAAAAAATCAACTTTTTCATGACCTTGAAAACCCACCGTGAAAGGGTTCAAGTTCCACGATGAAAACTCAGACGCCTCGCCGACCTTGACGGCGCCATGGCAACCATCCGTCTATCAGGAGGTCGCCCCGCCCTAAAGCATGCGTATGACTCTAAAGGATAAACTTACTGAATGCACATCACGCTGTATTGGAGAGGACTTGAAACCATAGCGACTGAGACCATCAACTCATGTTTACCATGTTTACTGAGGGAAGACATTACTCATTTTCTCATCGACTTCTATGAAATAAGACTTTAAGACCAGAGGAGTCAGCCCTAGGATGACGGTTTAAGGCCGACCAGAAGGTCGCCGCCTGATCTTTATTCTCATGACAATTGAAGGGTGGAGCACTTGAAAAAGACGTTTGCAAAGTGTATGTTACACCGTTCTTTGCCCCCTCCCCCAACACACACACACACACACACACATAAGGGGGAACCCCAGCACCGAGTGCATGTCCCTGCTACTCTCACCAATCACAGTCCTAATGTGCAGTAATTTCAATTGCTTCTCAGCCTCCCATCTCCTCCTCCTCCTCCCGAGCACACACTGCCTTAATGTCAGCTCCGTGCTCTGAGACACCAGCAGAATATGAGTCTGTCACTTAAAATATAATGCCGTCAGATCCGTTACTTTAACCTTGAAGCAATTAGCTGTTGCTGAGGCGTAATGAATCCTGACATCGCTCCGCTGTGATGAAACCCCTAATTGCTCTGTAAAAACTTGAAGCTTTTGACATCACTGCTGACAGACTTTTTTTTTTTCTTCCTTTCTCTTCCCCCTCCTCCTCCTCCTCCTCCTCCTCCCCCGGTTGTGCGGTCGCATTGGTGACGGCGCCTGGTTGAAAACTTGAAAGGTAGCGGAGCTTCTCTGCCATCAGCTGTCCTGTCACTTTGACAAAAAAGAGAAGAGAGGGAGAGAGAGCGGGGGGGAAACTGGCTGGATTTGCTGAAATGATGAGGCCATTTAAACTCTGATGTGTCGCGAGGCTACGCGGCATCATTCAGCGGGAGACGCTGCAGATGTCCGGGCCGCAGTCGAGGCTCGGGCGTGAGCCGGGTGTTCATGAGATGACGAGTGATGGCTCGCAGCCTCCCGTGTCAACGAGCCCGTTCACTGGCTCCTCGCTAACCCAACCTCGGGAGCAGGATGAAGATTTGTATTCTTCTTCCTGGCGATAATTTGTTATATTAACACAGAAGAGACGGGAGGTATAGCACGTTGCCAGGTCAGAGATAATAGAGACTATATGGGGTGCATATGAGGAAGAAAAGAAGAAAAAAAGGTCCTTTGATGGTTTCAGTGCACTTGCAGCATCTTAGATGGGAGATTCTCTTGTGGGTGAGACCCAGCAGTCCATGTGTTACACAATCATAACTTAGTCGATTTATAATGAAATCTTCAGTTCATTTGATTCAATTCAATGCGAACAATATAAGACAATATAACTAAAAAGAATATGTCATTGTTGGACTCTTTCATCCCGATATTTAGTGAGAGGTTGCCAGGAAAGATCTCATAGAAAAGTGAAATGTTAAAAATATGAGAAATGCAAAACCTTGTGAATAATATGTAGAGAGGCTGTGAAATATGCTTTTTAGGACCCATATTGCCTCAGTGCATGTTTTAAAGGTAAACTGAAGGCATATTTATGCTGAAAGATGTGTTTTCTTTATACCTTCCTGAATCTTTTTTATCTTACATTTAAATTATTTGAAGATTTGGCACACATCCATGCTATTTGGATGACGCACTGACACTATTTCAACCGCTGTTACAGATACGTGGAGCACCCTTATGGCATCACCTTGCAGCTATATGGAGGCTAACATGCTCAGGAAAAAAATTGGAAAAAACACACTCATCTATTTTATGTTTTCCTCAGAGTGCTGATGATTGGAGAAAATCCGGTCAAAGAAACGCCCACGGAGAAAAAAAAAAAATCAAGGCTGACCATCCAACTCCAGTTTTTCTCAGGTTGACTTGTATGACTCACTGTGACCATAATGCACCGATGCAATACAATGTATGCAATCTGATGCCCCCCCCCTCTCCCCACAATAGAAGCTAACAGCTAAAAAAAGCCGAGCTGCCTTCATGGTCAAACTATTATTTAGCTTTAAATTCTCCTGTAAAGGACTCAAGGACACACAGGGCAGCGGGTCGGTGCAGCAGCTGTTCACCAACACTCTCAAAAGAGGTATGGGAGAAGTTAACGCCAGGGACTTTCTTTTTCTATCATTTTTTTTCTATTTTTTTGGAGGGGAGGGAAGGGGGTGGGGTTAAATTAGTGTTTAGTGAGTGATGTAGGGAGATGTGATAATGAGAGGCCAAGGAGAGCAAGTGTTACCTCATTATTGTAATGCAACAGATATCCCACCATTACATCAGTTTTGGGGAAGAAGAAGAAGAAGAAGAAGAAGAAGAAGAAGAAGAAGAAGAAGAAGAAGAAGAAGAAGAAGAAGAAGAAGAAGAAGAAGAAGAAGAAGAAGAAGAAGAAGAAGAAGAAGAAGAAGAAGAAGAAGAAGAAAAGAAAAGAAAAAAGAAGTGGCAATTAAATTGCCCAACAAGGTTCCTTGAGGCAAGAAAAGAAGAAAACGACTCTCTAAAGCCCATCTGTTCTGGATAATATGCAGCATGTAAAAGAAAGGCCTAATCCTCTTTATTCAAGTCTGCTGCCCTTTTTTCTTCTTTTTCAACCGATGATTGTGTTTTCTCAAGTATTGCTCATCACCCCCCCCCCACACACACACACACACACACACACACACACACACACACACACACACACGCACACACACGCACACACAAACGCACGTAAAAATAAATAAAAATCCATTTGGTCTGAGCAGAATATTCTCAGGGAGTTGTAGTCCACATAACTCCAACGTGTTCTTTGCAGGACATCATTTTAATTGATATAAAATAAACTGTGTTGTCTTAAAAAACACACCAAGCCTTAAATTATTAATACAAAAATAAATCTACAGTCGTACTGCCCCCATTGACACATGCCGAATATGCCAGTGAGCTGCTTTGTTCATGAGCAATAATCAATATCATATATATATATATATATATATATATATATATATATATATATATATATATATATTAGCAGAATTAGCAGGGTTACTACTAGGTGGTGTATAGCAGCCTATTAATTCAGCACTGCTGTATATACGGCTGAGGCTATTATTAATGAATTGGAACAGCCCGCACCCCCCCCCTTCCCCCCCGCAGAGATCCGATAAATAAATAATGCTGCAGAAGTCATGCATATGAACAACATGCGTCGGCACTATACTGCGGTAATGGGCTGACGCTGTAGGGTCACTACGGTGGGCTAATATTTTTACAACACCGGCGATATGAGCCAGAGACGGTTTTTTTTCTTGTCTTCCTCTTTTCTTTTTTCTCTCGCAGACGTTGGTTTACAAGAAGGAGAAGAGAGAGAACGCGTTATCTTCTTCTTCTCCTCCTCCTCCTCCTCCTCCTCCTCCTCCTCCTCCTCTACGTTATCCATACACCCCCCTGAGATCTAATGAGAATGGATGTTGTATTTAGTGTAATTACTGTGAAGGCTGTGGGGGGGCAATCATAATTCTGGCCTTGGCAATCTGGCATCGTGAGAAAAGTAGAAAACTTCTTCTTTTTTTTATAATTAGAAAAAAAGATGATGCGTCTAATGGATGCATACTGCCGAAAGTGAAAGACTGTGTCTGCCCCCCCCACCCCCCACCCCCCACACACCCTAATGACAGACAGAAGTGTCCATGCAGCGACTGACAAGCAGGCGGCTTAAACAGGAGACATTACAACATGTGTCCAAAGTATTAAGAAACATCTGAACTCTAAACCCTCCACTTAGTGTGTGTGTGGCCGTCAATGCTATACTTTAAAATATAGCAAAGAAAAACGATAAGAAAAATTATTTCACAAAAATATTTTCTCTAAACTATAAATATATAAGCTCTCCGATGAATAAAATAAAATACTGCAGGTGTGCACACATTCATGGTTTGTTTGTTTCTTATGAAATAGAGAGAGAGAGAGCAGTAAAGGTCAATTTGTCTCACTGTAATAAGCGATGGTTGGGAGGGAGGGAAGGGAAGGGGAGGGGGGGGGGGGGGAAAGAGAGAAAAGAAACCCAAACAAACGGGCCCCGAGGCGCTAATTCACACGAAGCGCCTCCCCGCTGCCATGGGCCTATTCTCCCGGGTGCGCGCTTATAGGAGGCTAAATAAAAATAATAAAAAACAAAGGATTTTTGATAGCACTTAATTCCAGACTCGCGCTCTGTTTGTCTTTTTCTTCTTCTTCTTCTTCTTTGCTCCCGAAGAAGAAGAAGAAGAAGAAGAAGAAGAAGAAGAAGAAGAAGAAGAAGAAGAAGAAGAAGAAGAAGAAGAAGAAGAAGAAGAAGAAGAAGAAGAAGAAGAAGAAGAAGAAGAAGACGCGTGTTGCCGCAGTGCAGACACGCGGAGCATCACAGAGACAGCGTCATCTCGGCGGAGCGCAATGCAGAACAGGTTGTTTTATAGGAAATAACGCAACAACAACCAAATGATAACGACATATATATGATAAAGTATTGGTCAATATAATGTGCAGCAGTGGGGTCACTCCAGAGTGTTTACTTTCGAGACTGAAACGAGTTCACTGACGGCGTTTGGTTATTGAAGGAACAGATTATCATCACGTTTTTTTCTGTTTTTTTTCTGTTTTTTTCCCCCTTCCTTGCTGGCTTCTTCTCCCTGATCGCTCACGCTGAGAAATTCAGGCTTATTGTCTGCTGCTGCTCTCAGGGAACAGCTGCTAAGCCAAGGCCACATTCCCAGTAAACCCGACTCATCTAAACCATTCATCCCACCACCAATCAGCTGCTCTACGCATCCATATGTATATACGTGTGCTGGTAAACAAGACACATACACATACACACACACACATACACACACACACACACACACACACATATATATATATATATATATATATATATATATATATATATATATATATATATATATATAGGCGTAGACAAATGAGCAGTTTGAGACCAAAGACAATGTATTGCTATTTAAAACACCATATGCTCCCACAACTAATGATTTAAGTTGATCCATTAATGTCATAAGAAATTACGTCTGCCTAAAGAAATTAAAAAAAAGGGTTAACTGAGATCATGTGGGTAAAACACCATTCGCTGTATAGTTTAATTATTATAAATAATATATTAATAAATGTATCTTACATATGACATTATTATACACTGTATTTTAATATAATAATACCCATGTAAGCTGTCAATTATTTTTCATGATGTAAAAATAATAATCAAATGCTAAGCCACTATTTGGAACAACACACCTGTTTATAACCAACAACGTGAAATAAGTAAATTAATGAATCCTTCGTCTTGTATGAAAGTTTGCTTTAAAAAAATAAGAAAAGAAAAGAAATTTGCACTCAAGTTCGAATAGAAAGCGTCTGCAATTCAATTAGTATCATTATTTCTTTATTCATTCCGTTCTTCTCCATCTAATAAACTTTATAAGTTTATTTGCTAATGTAAGTGTATTTGTACAAAAGACAAACAAACAAACAATCAGACATGAGCCGTCCTCGCGCCGGACAGAGTCTTTAGGACATGGCCTTTAGGCTATTGGGCCTATATTAAATACCTCCTTTGCTTCTGTAAAATGTCTTTAAATGTGTCTTTTTGTTGTTGTTGTTGTTGTTGTTGTTGTTGTAGAGAGAGAGAGAACAAGTCCCTGCAATGTGGTTCCGATGCAGTTACTCACATCACGTGTTCAGGGTCTTTAGCTCGCCTCGTGCGCACCGAGTTCTATCGCGGATGCTGCAAACCGGACATGGGGTTAGACAGCGGGTTGAGCGCCGGTTGGCCCCCCGGCCCGAGGCCGTGAATGAGCACCCTCGGGACCAGAGGTCTCTGGAGGCCGGGATGCGGCGCAGTAGGAGTCCGGTACATGCTGCTGTACATGGCCGCAGCCGCCGCGGCCGCCGTCGTGCTGTCCACGGTGCCCAGCAGACTCGGGTGGTAGAAATACGGCGACGGGAACATCCTCTGTAAGGCCGAGTAGTTCCCTGCTTCCGCCAGCAGCTCTAATCCGACCGCCGTTTGCCTCTTCCACTTCGTTCTGGAGGAGAGAAAGAAAAAAAATCAGATCAAAATACAAGGGATGAATTATTTAATCATGCTCGCGCTCATGTCAATTCCCCAAACGCCCCTTTTTAATTGGTATGCAGAAGCCTAATTATGGCAGGCACCACATTACGGTTAAGGTTTAATTAGGCAAAGAAGGACACGTGAAGACAGCAGTGCTGCTCTGCTTTGGTCCAAAGTTATCAAAGCACACTTGTCTCACAGCATGCACAAAGTACACCTATAAATAGAGTGTTCAATAAGCCTTTTATTTTGAAGAGTCGCCGGTGAAATAACAGTTAGATATTTTTTTTTTAGGTCTGTGTGTGGAAATATGGTTGTTTAAAAAATATATATCTATCTTTCAATATATATATATGTAGATATATATTATCATATTTGGATTATTACATTTGCAGGAGTATTACAGAGGAGGCACAAATATAATAATAATAATTTCGTGACATCTCTTAATTGAATTAACTCGTTGTTGATTAACTGTTTAAAGTAAACAGGCCCAGTGACGCTGCAAACCAAAAGGCAAGCAAAAAGAAAAAGAAAAAAATTCTTAACACACATTGACATTTTCTGAAAATGTGTGTGACGTTCTTGTATGTACCTGTTAAATATGCTACATGTTGACACGAGTTATAGGCTTTTATTATTTAGTAATTGGTCATTACTAGTAATTGTAGTCAGTAACTAAAATCAAAGTCTTTTTTTCTTTTCTTTTTTTTCCCTCTCAAAATACAAAAATATTGGCAAAGAGAGAGAGAGAGATGCGTTTTAGAATAAAAGTCGAACATACCTGTGCTGCCTCTGTTTTTGACTATACGTGGATTAGAAATGGGCAAGTGTCAAAATAAAAGGCCTGTCAGACATGCGCACTTTGAATATGACTGGCTGAGATACAAACAGCTGTAAATATAATGACTATAAATAAATAAATATATATAATGTATGTAGACCGAACACATATTTCCCCCAGTGATTATTTATTAAATACATGTTTTTTAAAATATGTTTTTTAATATAATGACATCTCGTGCTTCTGCTCATGCGGATCAAATAACGACTCGCTGTTGTTATTGTTGTTGTTTTTTTTGTACAGAGGACTCAATTAATTAATTTGTTGCTATGGTGACCTACCGTCTGTTTTGGTACCACGTCTTGACCTGCGTGTCGGTCAGGTTGAGAGCCGCGGCCAGGTCCATGCGGTCCTGCACGCTGAGGTATTTCTGTCGCTCGAAGCTGCGCTCCAGCTGGTTGAGCTGGTGGTCGGTGAAGGCGGTGCGGGCTTTGCGGGGCTTTTTCGTGCGCATCGGGGGACTGTCTCTGCTACTGGAGATCTCCCGGTCACCTTCCTCTTTGGCCCCTACATTGGTGGAATAAACAAGACACACAAAAAACATTTAAAAAACAGCCATTCACTTTGCCCCCCCCCCCCCAAAATAAAAACAAATAGAAGAAAACAAACACAAGTTTATTCTATCCTTTCAATCCCGAGCCCACTATTAAAATAAACCCAAAATAACCACGCGCAGGTGTAACGCACAGCCTCCAGTCGAACTTTATAAATACTTGTCTCTCAGTTGAGAGCAGTAAAACACATAACAAAAAAAGACGTGTGTGTATTTGTCACCTGGATTTTTTTCCTGCTATTATATATATATATATATATATATATATATATATATATATATATATATATATATATATATATATATATATATGTATTGTATTTTATGTCACTTCTTTTCCTTGAGAAAACGAAAAATCAATATGTCAATCCATCTCTATTTGTAGCTGGTTTCCAGCGCACCATGATCCCCCCTCTAGGAAGAACAATAATCTCTCTAATTGACCCACTAGGGAGGCCTCGCGCACAGGGAAAATCACCAGGCTTACATCTGTTTTCACATCTATTACACTAATAAAGGAAGCTGGAACTCAGACAAAGAATCAGACAGTGAAGCATTATTATTATTAGCATTATTCATGTATTTTTTTCTGAATTTTTAATTTCTCCCTATAATCTACTTTTTTTTTGTGGATATTTAATTTTATTTATCCACAATAATTCCACCTCCACTGCATGTTCCGTGAACGCAACACACCCTCACTCAGCACGCTCCAAGACATACAAACGCGCTCTCACCGTTGCATTTCAGTTCGCTCTGGATGTCGTCCCTTTTGTCCAACTTCCCTCGGTTCTCGTCCTGCTCCAACTTGGGCCTGAAGCCGTCCGGAGCCGTGGCACTCTCTGGTTTGGGCGTGTGATGGGGCGAGGACACGCTGGTGCTGTAAGGTGCGCAGGCGGCCAGCGGTTTACTGTCGCCCAAAATGTCTTTGATGAGGAACGAGGAGGTGGCGCTCCTCGGGGCGCAGCCGGCGCCGGCGAGCGGCTGCTGCTGCTGGGGAGACAGCGGCAAGCTCTGCGGCTGGTTGTTGTGGCTGTGGTGGTTGTGGTGGTTGTGGTGGTGATGCTGCTGCAGGCTGTCCTGGACCAGATGCGCATCAGCGGCGTGCTCCATGGTGACCGACATCGGGGACGAGGGGGCCGTCCCCACAGTGTCTATGTCCGAGCATGGCGACGGGGTGGCCAGGCTCCTGAAATCCGCGGTCCTGCTGTCGCCGAGGCGAAAATCTCCGTTCATCAGCCCCGGGTTGCCAGAGTTAGACGCGCTGGATAAAATAGTGTCTATCCCAAAACTCGACCCGCTGGATCCTTCCATGTTAAGAAAAGCGTGATGGAGTCGTCATAACAACAGCGAGATGCTTCTTTCCCGGTCCGATGCGAAACCCCCGGGAGAAAGTCAGCAAGCACTAACAAAATGTGAACTCGAGAAGTATAAGCAGGAACAACAATTTTTTTTTTAAAGAATTGTTGAGATATTAATAGAAAATAAAAATAATAATAATGAAAAATAACCCAAGAGAGAGAAAATCCAGGTTTACGGAGCGGCTCGGATGGTCCAGGATGTTACATTCAGTGAACATGCGGGGAAGCAAAGTGCGCGCTTCTGCGTAGTCCACGTCGCTTTTTGTGTTTGGATATTGAACTTTGTGTTAAAAGTTGAGGCGTATAGAGAGATATACATAGGGCTGACTCCTCGACATCAGGCTCCCCCTTTTTGCTGCTAATCGCTCCAGTGTTGCTCTACAATGACTTCCTATACTGACGTCACGGCCCACGGCGAGGGGGGAATTAATATTTTCTCCTTTATAATAAACACTCGACGCCTTTTCCTCCCGTCCCCACCGCCCCACCTCCCTCCGCCTGCCATTGGCTCCCGGCCTGACCGGGGCTACGGCGCCTCGCCCAATCAGGGAGTTGTTTCTTTATCGAGACAGTTCAAGCCAACCGTTGAGTTGAGTTTAATTCCAGAATAGCTTTTTTTTCCTGCTTTTTTTATTTGGGAGGGGGGGAGGAAAAGAAAAGAGGAAGAAAAAAAAGTAAGGAGGAGAAGAAAAAAAGAAAAGAAAAAGCATCCGTGTGCTTTAAGGCCACGCTGTAAACATTTTGTGTATGAAACATCCGAGAGCTGCGACAGAGAGACCGGCGGAGAGGTGGAACATTAAATAATACCACCAACAAAAAAAAGAATAGATAGAAGATTAAATTAAATTATGAGCTCTGAACAATTCGATGAAGTCAAACTAAAAGAGATTAATCCACAGTGGCGTTGCAGCAGCTCGAGCACTACATGGTAGGGATAACTACTTGTATATCATTTATTTATTTTGGTTTATTTGCTCTTTGCAGCTTCATTTTCTTAAGTCACTCAAAGAGAGAAAAAGGTTCAACTTTTTTTCCATTTTCATATCTGGTTTTATTTATTTTTTTAAATAATGTATTGACGTGGAGAAGACACACAAAAAAGAATCCTCGTGTAATATTTGAGGCCACGCTAACACATCTTCATGGATGTATTCTGCGGAG